>BPTQ01000007.1:174432923-174721419 GCA_019973895.1 Chrysanthemum seticuspe
GAGCGATGGTTCTTTTTGTACTGGTTACTTGTCAAAGTTTGGGTATTTTTCGTATTGTGATGTAGTTATAACTGGAAAAGCTGGTGTCTTTTTTATTCGTCTAAAAAGATCTACGTATTATAACTGGTTTTCTTCACCTGGTACTCTGTTATTGAAAGACTCTGTTCTGTGTTATGAATCTTTTTTGTCTAAAACTGGTTTTTATTGCTGGTACATTCAAAACTCTGTTTTCTACTATGTTTTCATGTATTCTATTTTGAACATTTTTTTGATAATGGTGTTCTTTTACTAGGCTGGTTTTTTAATACGTTTTGTCATATGTTGTACTAGGTTTTTTTTTGGGTGTATTGGTACTATGTTTTGGTGTGTTTAGTTGTGTTGTATTCTTGGTACTGAGACTATGGTAAACATTCTAGCTATTAATAAAACAAACTACTAAGCCCTTGGTCAAAATCTGTTTTTTCTAAGTATTGTGTCTTGTCTCAGAAAGTTATTGTCTCATGGTCCACTTCTTTTGGTCAATATTATGCATCTAGAAAAATCTGCTTATTTTTTCTGTGGTCGAAAAGGTCAATATTGATGTAGTGTTATGCTTTTTATGGGTTTGAAACTGTTCATTGGTCATGTTTTTCTTGGTAGCGAGTTGTGTCTCTTTTGACTTTTGAGTCAAAAGTCAATAGCGAGTTGTCTAAGCCTTTTTCTTTCTAGCGACTTATCCTTATAAGTTAGCGACTTGTGTTATATGATAGATGTAGCAACTTGTTCTTGAATAAGTTGTAGCGACTTGTCTGGATAAAGAAAGTAGCGATTTGCTTTGAAAAAAAATGGTTAGCGACTTGCTTTGAAAAAATAGGTAGCGACTTGCGTTGAAAAAATGGGTAGCGACTTTCTTTGAAAAAATGGGTAGCGACTTGACTCTACAATTATAGCGACTTGACAAGAAAGGTAGAAGAAGAATTGATAACAAATGACCCTCAACCTACATCACATATACCATTTACCAAAAGTCATACTACTCGACCTCAGTATATTCTACATCATAGGTCCATGTCAAAACTGAAACGTAAAACAGACATGATGTGTCCTCTGATCCATAACACATATCTATCTCATCTAATTGATATCCAAACCCAACATCAATCATCCAATCTATACTAACCTAAACTCATCCTCCATATCCTCTAGCTCTTTCAAGGCTCTTAAATAAATAACAAGAAAGACCTCAGATTCAATTTCAATTTTTCTTTGCAATCCTTTAAAGATTGTCTCAATTAAATCAATCTCATCATTGATCTCTAAATTGTGATAATATCTGAATATAAAAGATATGAGTTATAACAAGAATGTTAGCCTCATCCCTTGATTCGTTTATTCGGAAATAAAAACAAAACGACTTAACACATAAAACCTACCCGAGACCATTTTTTAATGATCTTGAAGCTGTTTCCCTTGAAGCTACACCGTGTAAGATCATGCTAAAATGACATCCGTGGGTTTGAGTGCTATTTAAGAGGTGTGATTGATGATGAGATTGAGATGAGATGATAATTTTTTATCTGGATTGAGACGCGTTTGATGTGATATTTTGTTATAGCAGATGCGAATTTTTTTCAGATCAGTTTGATTGAATTGTTGATGTTGTGGACTTAGTTGTTGTTGTTGTTGTTGAGTATACGTGTAAGGAAAGTAGTTAGAGTATGGTGGTTGAGACATGTTGAAAACTTGTGTTGTTAAATGGATCTTTGTAGTCGAATGAAATGTTGTTGATGAAGTATCCTTAGGCATGAAAAACCAAATTTAGGCAAAGTAACACTTAGGCGTAAAAACACCAAACTTACGCGTAAAAGTGATATTTACGCGTAGGATTAGCTTACGCGTAAGAATTGAGATACACTAAGATTGTGCGTAAACTGAAAGTTAGGCGTAGAAAACTTATGCATAAGATTAGCTTATGCGTAAGACAAGGCTTAGGCGTAAGATTAAGCTTAGGCGTAAAGAGTTCTACGTGTAAGAGTGAGCTTATGCGTAAAATTAGGGTTTTGCCCAAAAATCCTTTACACTATCACAGTGTAAACGATATCCAAAGTCGAAGTGTTTTCAGGCTTATCCAAGCAAGAAAAACACTGAGTAAACCACGAAAACTGAAGATCGATCCAAGGGAAAGTTATACGTAAATTAATGGTTTTATTACGCGTAAACTTAACCAAAACAGATTTTTAGCCCAAAGTGTTTCTAAACCAGATTTTTGAGATGAGACAGCTTCAATATCACCAAAATAACACAAAAGTATGAAACTTGATGATCCAAAACTTAGAAACACCTTATGCGTAGAAATGATCCTACGTATAAAACCAAGTTTAAAATCAAAGAAATACATGTAAAGTTCGAAACTTTTTGCCAAAAACAGATGTTTTAACACCTAAAAACGTTAAAAGTACAAGAATCTTGGATTGAAAAGTGTAAAAAATGAGTTTTTAAGCGTGACAAAGTTTGAGAACCGTGAGTTACGCGTAAGACCAAAAATAACTTCAAAAACAAAAACTTTTTCACCCAACTATTTGGTGATTGATACCACTGTTAGGTTCCCATATTTATAACACAAGCATCAATATTATTAGGAATTGGAAATTCTATGTTAAAGTGTCGGTCACCCCAACTAAGGTCTAGCATATGTTAGCTCGTAGACGTGTCGGTATTTACGTTATTTAGTAGTTAGTTAGTTAATTATTAGCATAGTTTAGTTTAGTGCAACACCGTGGAGGAAGGACGGGTCTTTACCCACTGTATACCTGATCCACAGGCCGATAGGAGGTCGTGTATTCTGTAACTATAAATCCCCTTCCATCCATGGACGGGGTGGTGCTTTCAATCTAACATTTTACATTTTACAAAGCAAGTCTCTAGCTTAAACACCCATCTCTCTACTTTCTCTCTCTAAAATGTCTAACATGTATTATGATCATCCAAGACCACCCGAATCATCAAACAAAATAATTATCGATCTTACAAATGGTATCAGAGTCATGGTTCTTATGTTGTGTTGATTTGTGTGGTTTTGTATCATGGTTATGTGGGTTTTTTTTTGGATCATGTTGTATACTGTTTTGCATAATTTTTTGGTCGGATCATTTTCTTGTGGTAATAGTTTTTTTACAAGTTTTATCTTATGTACTTTTGTATCATCTTTTGTCTCAAAACTTACATGGTCGTTATTTTTGGTCAAAATCTGTTTTTTCTAAGTATTGTGTCTTGTCTCAGAAAGTTATTGTCTCATGGTCCACTTCTTTTGGTCAATATTATGCATCTAGAAAAATCTGCTTATTTTTTCTGTGGTCGAAAAGGTCAATATTGATGTAGTGTTATGCTTTTTATGGGTTTGAAACTGTTCATTGGTCATGTTTTTCTTGGTAGCGAGTAGTGTCTCTTTTGACTTTTGAGTCAAAAGTCAATAGCGAGTTGTCTAAGCCTTTTTCTTTCTAGCGACTTATCCTTATAAGTTAGCGACTTGTGTTATATGATAGATGTAGCAACTTGTTCTTGAATAAGTTGTAGCGACTTGTCTGGATAAAGAAAGTAGCGATTTGCTTTGAAAAAAAATGGTTAGCGACTTGCTTTGAAAAAATAGGTAGCGACTTGCGTTGAAAAAATGGGTAGCGACTTTCTTTGAAAAAATGGGTAGCGACTTGACTCTACAATTATAGCGACTTGACAAGAAAGGTAGAAGAAGAATTGATAACAAATGACCCTCAACCTACATCACATATACCATTTACCAAAAGTCATACTACTCGACCTCAGTATATTCTACATCATAGGTCCATGTCAAAACTGAAACGTAAAACAGACATGATGTGTCCTCTGATCCATAACACATATCTATCTCATCTAATTGATATCCAAACCCAACATCAATCATCCAATCTATACTAACCTAAACTCATCCTCCATATCCTCTAGCTCTTTCAAGGCTCTTAAATAAATAACAAGAAAGACCTCAGATTCAATTTCAATTTTTCTTTGCAATCCTTTAAAGATTGTCTCAATTAAATCAATCTCATCATTGATCTCTAAATTGTGATAATATCTGAATATAAAAGATATGAGTTATAACAAGAATGTTAGCCTCATCCCTTGATTCGTTTATTCGGAAATAAAAACAAAACGACTTAACACATAAAACCTACCCGAGACCATTTTTTAATGATCTTGAAGCTGTTTCCCTTGAAGCTACACCGTGTAAGATCATGCTAAAATGACATCCGTGGGTTTGAGTGCTATTTAAGAGGTGTGATTGATGATGAGATTGAGATGAGATGATAATTTTTTATCTGGATTGAGACGCGTTTGATGTGATATTTTGTTATAGCAGATGCGAATTTTTTTCAGATCAGTTTGGTGAGAGGATAAGTGAGATGGGGGCGTTATTTTTTTGAGAGAGTTATTAGGGTATTATTAGGGTTAAGCATGTGAGAAGTGAATGATTTATACCCGAAAATTAGGGTAGTGCACTTTATGGATTAGATTTGGGCTTCAAACATTATAACCGAATGTATGGATCGGGTTGTTATCATACTTGCTGGATCGGATTTACACATAAGGACTATGGGCTGCAATTCGTAATGGGCTATCGTGATGCGTCAACTAAGATGTTGGGTTAAGCTAAACTTGTATAATCACATGTATATCTATACAAATTGTCATCCAAAAAAATTTGTAATGTGGATATAAAATGGACTTATGATGTATGTGAATATGGATTGGGCTGCATGATTGATTATTGATGTTGGGCTGCAAGTGGTAAAATAATTGTGTTATCTGAATGTTATTATCACAAGTAAATAATTTTGACTCTCGATACTTTGTGATAAGGAGTTTTGTTTGGTCATAAACATTCAACGGATGATACATTTGTTTACGGCTAAGGTTGGTATGAGCTTCTCATAATTGGATAATATGCGGCTGATGATGGTTTGTGATAATGTGTTTTGATAAAGAGATTTGATGTGTGATGAGATTTGATGGTGAGATTTGTAGTTTGATTAATACTTTGGTGTATACACTTTCACGATGGATATTATGTCACGGCTTGATGTGTTTATTGGAAAATGTTAACTACGGGGTTGTTGTACGGTATTTCTTATTTGGATTTGAAGTGAAGTTTTTCCAGGCATGTTTACTTATTTCGTCTTCTTTCTTTCTACCCTTCTGCTAAGATGACTTGTTGGGGCGTTTATTGAGTGTGATAAAGACTTGGCTATTTAGTTACGCTTGTGATTCTTTCTCGCTTAACCCACAACGTAGCTATCACTTTGGTGTCTCACGCAATTGAGGATACGTCAAGAGGTTTTGTACATTGGGTACACCGTTTCTTTTTCACGAGGATGAGTACACGTTTAAGTAACAAATCTGGGGAATTCTACTTCATGATCAAGTGTGGTATATCGGGTTTACTTCTCCATGTGGTCACTACAATAGCTGACAGAATGCGTGAATGATGTGTTTGCCAATGTATTGATAGAATGGTTGATGATATTGTTGATGTTGGATAATGAACCGTTGACGAACCGCTGCATGTTCCCCTAAAATAGATATTCACCGAAACCAAAGTTGTCATGACACATTCAAGTTGACATTGTTTACGGTTTTGTCTTGATTTTGTAAAATCCCGCGAAAGAATCTATTTCTCAGTTTAAATCATAGACTTGTAAAATCCCGTGACAATGGAAACATCCTGGTAATAGTAAAGTGCATTTCCGGATCAATCTTACGGTAAATTCTTGGTTTTGTAAAATCCCACGAAAGAAACTATTTCTCGGTTTAAATCATAGAGTTGTAAAATCCCGTAATGATGGAACCATCTTGGAGAAGAGAAAGTGTAATTGTGGATCTTAATTGAAGCTGGTACTACGGTTTCTGATTTGAAGAAGGGATAAAAGGGTGTACTTCATGAATTGGATGTGTGTTTGGATTTTCTTCATGACAGTTTGGTTATTACATGGTTTTACGAGGTTATGTGCTACTAACCATGGTCGGGATGAAACCATTATCAAAGGTCACTTAAAATGTCAAAGGAGGCTAGTTTTGAGCTTTTAATCAGAAGATGTGACAACGGCGTTAATTCAGTATTATTCATTTGAGGTTGAAGTGAAATATCACGGGCGAGTTTATTTAGTATCTGAAGGTATCGGGGATGGTTGGATGAAGATTCTTCAAGATCCTTGTTCGAGCTTAATATCAAAAACGAAGACTTGGAAATCTAGTTATTGTTGGGTGTCTTTTACCTTTTCTTTTACCACTTGGGGGAATTGGGCTCATACCAGTACAATATAACTATCACTTTAAGGAGTTACATTGTAGTGCTCAGTGTCACATTCAATTGTGGATTTTCAAGAGGTAATTTACGTCTTATACTTGATGGTTGGTTGGTTGAAGAGTATAGAGTACATAGAGAGTACTTAGAGATGCTAATGGAAATCGGCACCGCTCTTTGTTACATATGTGCAAGTTTAGATCACGAGTTCGTGTTAGTTTACTTCAGGGTTAAATTCATCATATTGGGTTTTCTCCATCAGTTGTCACTACAAAGAGCCTACTGAATGATAATGGGGTGGATTACAAGTTTTGCCAAGAGAGCTGAAAAGAGAGAGATTATGACGTTTGAACACAACAGTTCAAGCCTCGTTCTCTAAAGAAAATAAAGGTGTACGTGTCAGTGCGCTTTATCTTCTGAAGAAGAGAAATCTTCTTATTATGACCATTCTCATCAACATGCTTCATACTTTTTCTATGCGCTTCAGTCATCAAGTGAACTGGACCACTGTTGATTGTTTTCTGATTCCACTTTCTCAACTATAATGACGATGGCGACATCCTATGCTAATGTTGCAGGGGAGAAGTGTAAATAGACTACATTTATATGATGTTCACTTGTTTAATCAAGAATGGCATCTTCGTATGCAATTATTGAGGGGGAGAAGAAGTGTGATAATTCTGCATGGTTGATTGACTTATGAGAATATATGGTCATACGGCTCCTAACTCATGTAAGAACCGAGCTTCTTCTTATCGGATCATCTTTACATGGAGTTTCTTCTAAGAGCCGTTGGTTGACATCTTCACTCGGATTGATGAGTTTATCGACAAAGTGCTTCCGGTTAATGCTTCACGTATACATCAACATGATGATTCCGAACAATCTCTCTGTTCTTGTTTGATGTGATTGGTAGTTTGGTGTTACCATCTTGTATGTTTGTTGCGGCCTGATTGTTGAATTCCTTGATGAACATCTTTCTGTTCTTGTTTGATTGGGAGGGATTTTAGTTAAGGAGATTTGCAAGATGTAAGTTAATTGGGATGCTTTTTGGTGTGAGTTGAAGATGTTAACACTCTATTCCCCATTCGGACAATCTTGAAGAAGGTCGAGTCTACAGTCGGTTCTACATTCTCTGCTACATATTAGAAGACTAAAGACGAGTTGCATTTGATTATTTAAAGACTTCTTCTTAATCTGTGCATTTATTAAAAGATTGTCATTTTAGGGGAGAGCACTAATTGGGGGATAGTGATATGTTGAATTTAATCCCTAATTAGATTTGAGCACACTGTACTTCAGCAAGTTGATTCCCACAAGAGTTCAAGTGTTCTTCTTAACAGATTTCTAGTATTGGGCTTATAATATGTTGCTGATTCTGAAGTGTCAAAACCAGCAAGGGGGAAGGAGACACGTATCTAAACGCGAGTAAACTTGATGAACTTAATACTTCTAAGTAATTGAAGATATCCCGGGAAGACAAATGTTATTACCGCAGAGAAACTCAAGGTTTGACTCATGGCGAGTAAACTTGATGAACTTAATACTTTTAAGTGATTGAAGTTATCCCGGGAAGACAAATGTCATGACCGCAGAGAAACTCAAGGTTTTACTCATCAAGGCATTTAGTGTTCTTATTCCAACTACATGGGGGAAGTGATGATAGAGAAAGTTTCTGAAGATAAAAAGAGGTACACAAGTGTATGATGATTTTGATGTTATCGCAATCATCAGGGGAGAGAGAATTGTGTACATTGAGGGCGCTCAGCTGTCTCACTTGAGGGCTTAATCAGTGATTCAGATATATAATCACTTATTCCGGTGTTGACATCCGTAGAGATTGTCACCCGCAGAGATAATCAGTGATTCGGCTTGTTTCTTCAATGTTATCGGTTATTCTCTCTTTGGGCATTCGGGTACTTTGGGTTCTTGAGCTTCATACACTTTCTTCAGGGGGAGAGAAAAGTATACATCGAGGTTATTCTTTGGCTATTGGACTTAATCTGATACTTCGATGGTATAAATTTCTTTGTCTTTGGGTATATGTGTATTCGGGTTCATGAGCTCTAGTCTAAGAGACTGACTGCATCAATTCGTTTACTTGGGGGAAGTGGTTTCTTGACAACTTCTGGTATGGATTGCTTCAGACTTCAGTGGGCATGGAATTTGAGAAGATTATTTTAATGTGGGATGATACGTTCCTGTTGTTCTATTGGATGATATAACCTCGAACGAAGAATCACGGTGATTATTCTTAAAAGGAGCAGCAGGATCGATGATAATGGTGTACTTTTTTGTGCACCTGGCTAATGGAAGCTTGAAAGAAAGCTTTGAATCTGCTCAGCTAAAGGATTTTCGGTTTGGGGGGAAGCTGCCAAAGTCTCACTTTCAGATGGTTCAATTTCTTTCTTCAATGCAAGAGCCTTGGAAGCTTTGGTGGTGAAAGTTTTAGGGATGATGACTTCTATCTTCTACAACGGGGTTGCTCGATATCCTTATCTCGGTACTCGTATCATCATCTTCTTTAACTATATCATCTTCTCTATCTTTGTAAATCTTTTTCAAAAACAAAATACAAAAATACAAAACCAACAAAAAGAAAATAGAAAAATATAAAACTTTCAAAAACCCATAAAAATCAGAAAATTTAAAAATACCAAAAATATTGTTTTTCAAAGACATGTCTTCTGGTATCGATAACATCTGTGGTCTTAGAAATGTCATTCAATAATGGCACGGGACCATAGATGAAGTTCGAGCAAAAGGTGTAAATATTCTTTTCTAAACATGTCTCAAAAAATGGCTTACAGTTACGTTAGACTGTAACCCGTGCATAAACCATGGTTTGCTATTATTTCAGATAGCAACCCGTTCTTTAAAGAAAGGAAAGTGCCGCGCTAAACCAATTTTCAAGATATTTCGTGCACTTATCCTAAAACAAAATGAGGAAAGTATGTCGAAGGACTGCTGTTCCTACTCAAATATTTTTCCGTCTAAAAATTCTTCAGAAACATATTGGTTTTAACTTAATGGTGGTAAATGAGTTGCTTAATAATCTATCAGATTCAGTGTTTTCGTAAAAATTGAAAACTCAATCAATGACTTCAGCGCTTTTAAACTTTTCATAAAATGAGTCATTGATTGAGGGGGAGAATGTTTTCAAATTTATATCATCTAACGGACTTTCTTAATTATCCTATGTGCTTAATTAAAAATGATGTTAACCTATGTTGAAGGACTAGGTGCCCAGGATATGATTATTAGGATTAGATGATTAGAGTTTGATAATCACATAAATCCCATACCTTATATGAACTGATTGTTATGTTGAATTGCCTTTTATTAGTCGATTGTTGTTTGGGTGGTGTCGACCACCATATATTTGTATGTGTGTTCACTAACGTATGCAGGTATATTGGTAAAAAAGAATGTTCCCGATCCGGATCCCACAAATGAAGTTGATTGGATGCCGAAAGGAAAGGGTAACTATATATTGGGTTGACAATTGAAGAAACGGAGCTTAATTGGACTTCAATGGAGAGTTGGCATAAATGCAACGTAAGAGGTCTCACTGCATCAGCAGATGGTTTTCTTCTAAGTGATTGAAGAAACAGAGCTTAATTTTACCTCAGTTGGCATGAAAAAATACAACGTAAAGAAGTCTCACTGCATCTGCAGACGGTTTTCTTCCAGCCCTACAACAACAACAAAAGCTTCTCAACCACCTAACGTATCTTGTGCAGGAAAAAGTAGTGGATGATACCATTTTTCTAAAACTTTGAAAAATATTGTTTTTGAAAATGGAAAAATGTTGTTTTGAAAATAAATCTGATTCAAAGTTTTTGAAATCAACCGGACTTTATTTTGTCAAATCTTAAGTGATTTCAAATTAAATATTTTCAAATGATATTTCATCTATCAAGTCCGTTTGTACGAATTAATGTGGTGATCTAAAGATTTAATGTCATGTCATGGTATGATTTTTCTTTAGAATCAAGATCTTTTAAAATGAAATTTTTTTTCTGTTCTTGTTTAATGTGGTGATCTAAAGATTTAATGTCATGTCATGGTATGATTTTTCTTTAGAATCAAGATCTTTTAAGATGAAATTTTTTTCTGTTCTTGTTTGATTGTGAAATTGTTTTATTTTACTTAAAGGTCTCTTAAAACAATCATACCTGACACTAACAATCTTTAATGTCTAAATCTGTTCCTTATCTATCATTTTTCTAAATTAAATCTTGCCACGTCTTTCCCTAAAATCTTTTAAATGATTTAAATCAATTGGGATCACAAATCTCGAAAGGTCTGAAATTTTTGATCGGGGGAGAGATCGTGATTTAAATCTCAAATATGTTTTAATGGAATCGGTTTTAGTCCTTTATAGGCACTTTTGCCTCCATGTGCCAAACGATTTCAAATACACAATGCACATGTTGAGGAGCAGGATTTATCCAAAAACAAGATGAGCTTTTAAATCAGGCACATATTCTCCCATGTTTTCCAAACCGTATTAAATCACTTGGGATCCAAAATCTCAAAGGGTTTGATATTTTTGATCGGGGGAGAATTTGTGATTTAATAATGAAATTTGATAAATGATGATCGTTTTGATTCAAAGTGCATGTTCTCTCTAATATGTGCCAAACTCTTTCGTATATCGATGCACATATTGAGCGGGAGCGAATGGTTTATATTGGCTTTTGTAATCGTGGATGTACTTCAAAAGAACTCTTGCCTCTATGTGATAAAATGATTTCAAATATCCTATGCACATATTGAGGGGGAGAATTTACCAAGAAAATCAAATGGTTTTTTCTATGAAAATTGTGATCAAAGAAAATATTTCAAAGTCCTCTTTGCCTCCATGTGTTAAACAATTTCTAAATCATATGCACATGTTGAGGGGGAGGTTTTCTAAATGATCAAAAACAATTAAGGTACAAAATGTTTTGATTTTATATCACAAGTACCTTGATTGATTTTCCAAATGATTTTTCAATTGGTTTCATGAAGGAAAGAACAATACCAAAAGACCGACCAATTTATTTTATGAAAGGTGTTATAAGGATGGTTAGGTTAGGTATTCGTTCCCACGATCCCGCCAGAGCCGGAGGGATCTACCTAGGGACAATCCACTAGATAGTGTAGAGTCCTTAGGTATGATGAAAAAAGGAGAAAAGTGAGATATGGGAAGAGTGCGGACTGAGACAGAGCTAGTACTGGAATAAACCCAACAAGGTTCTAGTTATGAAGTCTCGGTAAGCACTGAAGGGGTTGAAGAATGAAAAAGAATTGAATGTGAAAAAGGGTGAAAATAAATAGCCCTCCAATAATTCAACCTTAGGGCAGTAACCGGGTTCAATACATATGCTACTGGTAGTAACTAAGGTAACACCGATATTGAAGACAAGACGCCTTGGACCCAGTGACGCACTGCACTAAACTTCCCAAGCTACTTAAGTTCCTCCTAAAAGGACTTGTTTCATTCTCACGGGGAACCGACATTATCTATCAACTTTCTCTTAGAGATTGTTGATAATGAAGAAGGAGACCATCTCCCTAGTCTCCGGCATAGGAACCAAATGTGCACTATTGAGTCTAGAGCTAAGAGATCATCTACAATATCTCATTAGGACACATAGTTAATGAAGACTTGCTGTTTCACACAATGTGGAAAGTAAGAATATATTAAGAGTCCTACGCATTATCCTTGTGGTATTGCCAGAACATCCGAGTGATATGTAAGTATTCACGATGAAGATGGAAATCCTTCTAGAGCTAACATCAAACAAGCTCTTGGTGGGTGACATGTGAGATCTTCTCGTAAGATCAAGCTTGTGACAACTGCATAGAAACGATGGGGAGATTCAATCTTGAATCAACCTTGGTCCAGGAATGGATTTGACAAATGCTTTTGGAAAAACTGTTCGATGTGCAAATCTTCTTTTCTCTAGCACGTCGAATGTGTATTCATTTTCAAATTCAAAAAGTATCTCTGATTGAATAAAAAAATACTTTTGGAAAAACCGTTCGATGTGTAAATCTCTTCTTTTATATAGCACATCGAATGTGTACTCATTTTCTAATACAAAAGGTATTTTGATTGAAAATTGATCTTTCTCATAAAACCTTCGTCGTATTGCAAAACTCTTTCTTCTAAGCAATACGCGATTGTTTTCAAATCAAATTTTCATCAATCAGTGAATCTCAATTCGCTGGTTCACTCACTCCGTGTTGTCTTCTTTGAGACGTTTCGGTTTGAGAATAGCTAGAACAGCTACGAAACCCTGTCAAGGAGATTCTTAGGAATCCTACCTGATCACAGGCAGTACTTGTACTGATCAATGGGGAATCATGGGCCGTGTACCTCAATTCAACGAAAGTGATGAAAGACACTTTCGTGTGTTTTATTGCTAACTGTTGTTTGCAGGTACATTTGGACGGTTGCAGCTGATCAAAATTGAGACGTCAATCCAAAGCCGCATGCTCACAGCATCCACACTTAATTGAAGAAATCATGACTGGTGCATATCTACATAACCTGGTTCTGATATTTTTATACTCTGCTTCTGCTACGCTGCTGCAAATATCATGAACTAGTAAAGCTTCCGCTACTCTGATGGAAAGATGTCATAATTCAAAAGTGTGAGCATGTCGGTCCGAAAGTCACAACATCACATGAAGGCAACAAAACTATGGATGATCCAGAGAGATTTGTTGTGGCTGATGATCTCAAAGAAATATCGAATATCATCAAAGATGTGGATCAGTTCAAAGACCTCCACTGAAAGTACAAAACTATGCGGACTTTGAAGTATCACTGCTAAAGCACAAGATTGTGGATTTGAAGAATTGAAGTCTACGAGCTCATGAACAAAGTCAAGAATAGAATGCTAGGATTCAAAATGTAAATCATGGGGTGACCTCCCTTAGGGGGAGATTCTTAGGAATTGGAAATTCCATGTTAAAGTGTCGGTCACCCCAACTAAGGTCTAGCATATGTTAGCTCGTAGACGTGTCGGTATTTACGTTATTTAGTAGTTAGTTAGTTAATTATTAGCATAGTTTAGTTTAGTGCAACACCGTGGAGGAAGGACGGGTCTTTACCCACTGTATACCTGATCCACAGGCCGATAGGAGGTCGTGTATTCTGTAACTATAAATACCCCTTCCATTCATGGAAGGGGTGGTGCTTTCAATCTAACATTTTACATTTTACAAAGCAAGTCTCTAGCTTGAACACCCATCTCTCTACTTTCTCTCTCTAAAATGTCTAACATGTATTTTGATCATCCAAGACCACCCGAATCATCAAACACAATAATTATCGATCCTACAAATATAAGAAATAGAGAAGAAGAGATCGGATGAACAATAACAAACACACATACGTATGATACTAAGAAAGGTTATGCGTAAAGTGAATGTATGAATTGAACAACCAACCCTCAAGTGAGGGTTTACAAGCATTATTTATAGGAAGGAAATAGGGCAACATGCAAGTTCCTTTCCTTTCCTTTATGGGCTTGGGCCAAGGCTCATGGGCTTTCTACATAAGCCTTAGCATGATTAATAACATAAAAGCCATATTAAGCTAACTATTACATATTAATTACTAACACTTGAAATATAGTTTAGGAGTGATTCCAACACTTGTATAACTTTAGCATGCTAAGGAGATTTTGGAATCTGTCATAGGCAGCATCAAGACCTTCTCTTTCACCAACAGTGAATGTTTCAAAGTGTTGCTTCAACAGATTTCTATGCATCTTCTTGGAAGCATCATTACCTCCAAACCTTATCTTGAGAGCAGCCCATAGTTGTTTAGCATCCTTAGCATCATGAAACTTGAGTAGGTGACCATCAGGTATAGCAAACAATAGGATGTTGAGAGCCTTTTCTTGATTTCTTACTGTTGCTGCTGGTAAGACAGCCTTAGGTGGTTTAGGTTGTCCAAGAATCTCTACAGGTTCTGCAACAACTTCATTACCATCGACAATTACATTCCATAGTGCATGGTCAGTAATGGCAATGTACTGCCTCATCTTCATGCTCCATAGATCGTACTCTCCCTTCTTGATAATAGGTATTCTGAGTGAGGTGATGGATGGTGGTGGTGCAGCTTCAGTCGACATCTTTAGGGTTTGTTGTTAACTAGGTTTTAAGGGTTTCTTCTTAATCAGAGTTTCCACACAAGCTCTGATACCACTTGTTGGATCGATGTACTCTAACCAAACTAACTTATATAGCTTGTAAGGGTTTAATAACCTCGGATAAATCCTAAGTCACTAACAATGAAACACTGAACTAACTCTATTAAGTATGCGGAATTTAGTTAACAAAGCTAAGAAGAATTAACTTTAACTTTAACGATTATATTAAAACTCTGAATCTGCTTGATACACAGATTCACTAACAATCCTTAACAGTTCTAATATCGAACTTGATAAACTCTAAAACTCTCTAATAATGCACGTAATCTAATGCCAATCTAGGGGTCCTTTTATAGGCTTAAGGATAACCCTAGTCAGTTTACAATTACAAACCTTGTACGTCAAGTAATACTAAACTTAAACTTAGAACATTCTAGAATTACAATATAATCCTTAACGATTTTCCATAGCAGTCCTTTAACCTTGCAGTACTTTGATGATCGAGCAGTACTTTGAATTTCTTCATTAGCAGTACTTTGACTTCAGTACTTTGACTCTTCAGCACTTTGACTTTATATATCCCAACAATTATGCTACTTCCCCCCATTACATTTATCATTATAAGGGTTGCACGATGCCCAGAAAACTTCCCCAGGAGTTTTTATCTTTTCACACCAATGACTTCGGGATTCTTTGTCATCAGGGTTGCTTAAAGGATCTTCCACGCAGTAGATATCATCATTAACCAATTCTTTTTTCAGATAATGATCCTTGTAGTCAATCTTGAGCCTTTTTAGAAGATTCGGGTTAATTTTCACATTCCCGAATTGTATCGCATACCAATCATCAAATGACAAATCTCCGAACTTGACATCATGTATTTCAAGCTCGTGAGGGCACATCCATTCTTCTTCCTTTAGGCTACCACCCCCGTTGCAATACTCGCGGAAAGGGTCGCACGTAAGCCATGCTCGCGTGGACTCATCGTCAGTTATTATTATCGGAGTGCAGCAGTGAGTGATAGGTGGCTCTTCTTCTTCCTCTAATGAGAGCTTTTCCAATCTTTCTTCATCAGTATATGCAGCCCACATGAATTTGCTATTTTTTACCCTATCCTTATCGGTTCCTCCATCGCAAATTTCATTTCGAGGGTCGTACGAAGCCCATAGATCATACCAGTCACCCTTAGCTACGGGTATTTTCTTGCACCAATGATACTTTCTTTTAGATGGGGACAGAGGGCATAAATTAATATCGTCGGACCATCCATTAATAACTTGTGTCCCTGATTCGTCTACCTCGAGAAACCTTTCTGCCCACGTATCCCAATTACGCTGTAACTGTGATGTTGGGCTACGGAGTAACTCCGTTGTATCATTATCATCAGTGTTCTTCA
Organism: Chrysanthemum seticuspe; assembly: GCA_019973895.1. Lineage (NCBI taxonomy): Eukaryota > Viridiplantae > Streptophyta > Magnoliopsida > Asterales > Asteraceae > Chrysanthemum > Chrysanthemum seticuspe. Next base: position 174,448,786 of record BPTQ01000007.1, read on the forward strand.
TAATGCCACGATCGCTATCAAAAAAATAGTTACGCCGTAACTCATAAGAGGTGTTACGGCGTAACTTCTCACTGTCGCCGGAATTTCCACTTGAATCCGAACTTCCTGAGGGAGAATTGGCTTGTAACTTTGAGTCTTCATCAGAAAAGATGACCTTACATTCCATTGTGGGTTTTGTCTCTTTCGGTTTAGTATTATTCTTCCTTACCTTCTCACTAAGTTTTTCCACCATTGTTTCAAGGTTCTTTAGGGTTGTGTCGTGATTGGAAAGACTTCTATCAGTGTTTTATTGGAATTCTTTTAGCCATTCATCTTGTTCCTTTTGTCTTTGGGCTGAAGTTTCCATGAATTTGTTAATGGTCTCTTCAATATTGGGCCTTTTTTCTCCATAAGGCCAACGATTGTAGTTTCCAGCAGATCCTCCATGATAATGATTACTATTTTGATTATCTCCGTAAAACGGTCGATTTTCTCAATATTTAGCTTCTTCGATTATGTTTTCTTCGTTATTGTAAGGATAATTTTTGGTGAGATGTCTTCCCCCACAACTTTCGCAACCTAATTGGATGGCATGAACGGTTTCTCTGATTTTTAGCATATCTCGACTCAGATTTTCAATTTTACTAGTGATGGCTGCAATTCCATCAAGATTTCCGCCTTGGTTCCTTTTGCTTCCTCCATCGTGCCATTTCTGGGAATGATCGGCCATTTTTTGGATGGCTTTAATTGCCAGAGTAGGAGTCATGCTTGGAATTTGTCCTTGGAAGTCCATCATCTGTCTTGTAGTCACGTTTATTCCTTTGTAGAAGATGTTGACCTTGTTGGAATCACTCCTAAAGCTTATTCAAGTGTTAGTGATTTATATGTAATAGTTAGCTTAATATGGCCTTTTTGTTTGTTATTAAGCTTAGGCTTATGTAGAAGGCCCATAAGCCTAGGCCCAAGTCCAATTAGGAAAGGAAGGGACTAGGAGTGTTGCCCTAGCTCCCTCTCCTATAAATACCTTGTAATAACCCTCACTTGAGGGTTGGTTGTTCAATACATTCTCTTCCACTCTACGCATAACCTTTCACATAGTATTTCGTGTGTGTGTTTGTTATTTTTCATCCGATCTCTTCTCTATCTCTTCTCTTGATGCTTGTGTTACTAATATGGTGACCTAACAGTGGTATCATTCACCAAATAGTTGGGTGAACATATTTGTTTTTGAAGTTTTTGTTTTTGGTCGTACGCGTAAAACAAGTTCCAACTTTATCACGCTTAAAAATTGATTTTTTACACTTTTTAATCCAAGATTCCTGTCCTTTCAACGTTTTTAGGTGTTAAATTATTTGTTTTTGGCAAAAAGTTTCAAACTTTACGCGTAGATCATTGTTTTTAAACTAGGTTTTGTACGTGGTTTTTGTTCTACGCATAACGTGTTTTTTGAGCTTTGGATCATCAAGTTTCACACTTTTGTGTTATTTTGGTGATATTGAAGCTATTTCATCACAAAAAATCTGGTTTGGAAACATCATTTAACAGAAATCACTTTTGGCTAATTTCTACGCGTAAGAGAAACCCTAATCTTACGCGTAACTTGTCCTTGGTTTGATCTTCAGTTTCGTGGCTTACTCAGTGATTTTCTTGCTTGGATAAGCCTGAAAACACTTCGAATTTGGATATCTTTTGCACTATGATAGTGTAAAAGATCATTTGGGCAAAACCCTAAATTTACGCATAAGCTTAAGCTTACGCGTAGATTTTTTTACGCATAAGATTCATCTTACGCCTAAGCTTTGTCTTACGCATAAGTTAATCCTATGCCTAAGTTTTCTACGCCTAACTTCTTGTTTACGCATAACTTTAGTGTTTTCTCCTTACTTACGCGTAAGCTAATCCTACGCGTAACTATTGCTGTTACGCGTAACTTTGGTGTTTTTACGCATAAGTGGTACTTGGCTTTTCTGTGATTTCTACGCCTAAGGATACTTCATCAACAACGTTTCATTCGACTACAAAGATCCATTTAACAACACAAGTTTTCAACATGTCACAACCACCATACTCTAACTATTTTCCTTACACTTATCATCAACAACAACAACAACTAAGTCCACAACATCAACAATTTAATCATCAACAACAAATTTATCAACAACAATTTAATCAACAACATACCCCACAACTTGGAGCAATTCCACAACCTCAAATGGTTCAACCTCCACCTAGTCTTCAAGTACAACCTTACACAAACTTCTAAAATCAACATCCATCCAGGAATACTATGAAGGAACCAACATGGTTTGGCAAGATGTGTGAAGCCTTAAGCAGCCAACAATCAATTCATGAAGCTGGCTCACTTGATAGACCTCCAATGCTCACTCCCGGAAATTATGATCAATGGGTGATAAGGTTCTTTAGGTTTTGTGATCTAAAGAAGCCACATGGAAAGTTATTAAAGAAGGTCATTATGGAAGGTCCATTTCAGATGCCTACTGTTATTACACCAGCAGATCCAGATGCCAATCCACCAAGAGATGCTGTCACCAACATTGCAACTATATCCGACCTCACTGGTGATGAACTTCTACACTTTGAAGCCGATGAACTAGCAATGCAATACATCCTTTTGGGACTACCCAATCCGATCCTTCGAAGTGTTGATGCTCAAAAGACAGCTAAAGCAATGTGGGAACATATTCATCTTCTAATGGAAGGCACAGCACTCAATCAGGAAGACATGGAATCCAAAATCTACTTGGCCTATGAACACTTCATGATTGAACCAGGAGAGACATTAGAGTCATATTGATATGTGCAAAAACACATATCATTTCTTTTCTAAAATAAACCCAAAATAACCAAGAAAGAGCCGTTTATTGCTAATATTCGTTGTTTTCTTGAGTTTGTGCTTGTGCAGGTACGAATATGTCAAAACGCACAAAAGATAGCCAAATCAGACGAAAATCCGAGCACGAGAGATAAAGAGTGCTAAAGCTGAGCCGGAAGGTCAGAATTGTGCATCTGTGAAGATTTTCATGCTGAAAAGATAATTTCTGAAAGATATGTTCAAGATTAAATAATTGTCAGAATCAGTCCCTGAACTTTCATCAATTGGCAGAATCTACCCCTAAAGTTTCAGAAATGACAAATTTAGCCCTTGGATTATTTGAAGGTTGTCAAGTTTAGCCCTTGGAAGACATTTTCAGAAGTTACAAGTTTGGTCCTTGGATTTTCAGAAATGGCAAGATAGGTCCCTAAATGCTAAATGGATCACATTATTAGTCCTTGTCCAAAATTTATACCTTAAACCCAATATCAACTCACAAGCCCAAGTCTGCTACATCACACCTGGTCCATTCCTTTAACCCAAATCTTTACCCGGTCCAAGCCAATTATCCATACCCGTTCCACCCATATACCCAGGTCAACTCCACTTAAACCCGGTCAACACAAATCAAAATATACTAAAAAAACTCACGCGCCAAATAATTCCCCCAAACCCAATCCTAGGTATGAACCCTAATATACCCCTCCTCCCAATTCAACAAATTAACCAAAATCAAGGGCATAATCGTCTTTTCCCTAACACATTATGACACCACCTGAAACATGTGACTGCCAGGTCACCAATCCGTGTGTCATTCACCTAAATACTGCTCTCTGATTGGAGGAAAGGGCGTGGCATGTGCAATCCAAGGGCTGAGATCAAATGGGATACGTGGAAGATGATCCAAGGGTTCTAAATGCACTCAAAGAAGCACAGATGATTACATACCAGATCCTTCCAAGGCATAAGCTAGGCTATAAATACCCTTTCATTACTCATTTGTAATCCATGTAGAATTTGAGTAGAATTAAGTAGCTTATAAATGTTTTATGTTTAATTTTCATTTCTGTATTTCTATATTTCAGTTTCCATTTGTAATCTCAAGTTTTATTAATTCAAGTAATTTCAGCTTTTGTCTTCAATTAATTTCAATTACTGTTTAATCGTTTTCAGTAGCTTATTTGTGTTCCATTTACTCAATCTAGCTTATCTCAAATCATTTCCAGCTTATTCTCTCTATCAAACAAAAATCACAAAAAAATAAGAAAAATACTTTAAAAATCAAAAATATTTCAAATCTGTTACTAAGCTGCAATCAGCTTGTGTTTATGTTTCCATAAGCTCTCTTAAGCTCACCTATAGCTTAATCAATGCTAGTTTAGACTACTACTCAGTTCTACATAAAAAACTAGTTCAATTCAGTCAAATACCTTTGCATTTGTACTGTGGAAAGCATAGGAAGTGGCTGTAAGGGATTAGCCAGAAGGACTTATACTCTATCTTATTAATAAGCTAGAGAGCTTGTAGCTGCCATTTATTTGGTTGATCTCTGTTCAGCTGAGATCCAAAGTGAGTTTTGCTCAGTTTTTCTTAATTCACTGTTTCATTGTGATAGATCTAGTATAATTAGCTTAATATTGATAGTTTAGCTTAATTGATATTGTATTAAGCTTATTGTGATAGTTCTAATCATTGTTTAGCTTATTTGTCTAATCTGCACTTATATATGTTTTGATTCTGCATAAGTAATTCAGTTTTGTTTTAAGTATAATATAGCTGTCAAACTTGTTACAGTTAGAGGTACTTAAGTCATTCGAATCTGAATAATGGATTAGTGAAGCTTGGGATTGTGATTTGATTAGAAAAATTGGCACATCAGTTATTAAAAAGAGTGTTTGGTTCAGAAATTGAATTTGAGATTTAGGACAGTTCAGTGTTTAAGCTTAGTTACTAGAGTCATTTGTAGGTATATTCTAGTTATTTCAATCTTCATTTTGCATCTGCAATTTCTGAAAGTCAAAATCACATAGAAACTTGTCTCATTTGCATAACAGTTAGAATTAGATCATCAAAGTTTGCACTTAGGTTTTAGAATTAGCGAATCTAGCTTATTTCAGTATAATTTTGTCTCAAAACATCATTTACATTCCATTTCATAAGCTCACAAGTTCAATAAAGTCAAATTTTACAAATCTGTCAAAAAGTCAAAATCTCATTTAAACTCTCAAACTGCAGGTACTTTTGCATTTTTAATTTCCTCATTTTTAATCCAAATCCGCTGTAATTCTAGACTTAAGCTCTTTGGTTGGTTTTGGTTAACAGAGTACTTTTATTTTATTTTTAGGATTTTTATAAGCCACTTGAATAAGAGCTCAAAGTACCCCCTGTAGGGCCGTTTGGAACTTTAAACTAGAAACTGAACTAGTGCTTTAATCCTTTCTGCTTGTGCTTATTGGACTCGAATCAGTTGCAGTAGGTTTATTTCAGTTAGTTTAAGTTAGTTGTAGACTGTGGTAGCTTATAGTAGCTTATAGGTAGCTTTTAGCTTATTTCATATATGCTTATAACATCAGTTTTGTGCCCAGTTCATTATCCTGTGATCCCAAGTAGTTTCTGTCATTTTTCCCTGCTTCTAAGTATTATTTTAGAATTTTCTGGAATTTTTCATATTTTTCCATGCTTTTTTGCTATTTTTCTGCATTTAAATTCATTTTTAAGGCTTTTTAATTAGCATTTAATTCAAATAAATTAGAAAAGGTTCTAAAAAATATGTTTTCATTTTTCTCAGATTAAGAAAAATATAAAAAGCCAAAAAAATATTTTTCCATAATTTTCCTAGTTCAAAATATAATTTTCAGCAATTTAATTAGTTTTAATTAGTTTTTTTAATTCTAATAAATTCAATAAAAATCCTAAAAATTAGTTTTAATTCTTAGATAATTTTCAAATTACATTTTTAGTTATAAAGTAGTTTCAGATCATATTTAGGACTTAGATTAGACGTAGTTGCATTTTATTCACGTTTCCTTAATTACGTTTTAGTTTAACTCGCGTATTTAGGACTACCGGTAGTATAATTTCCCTTTTATGCTTCCCCATTTCCCGTAGTTTAGATAAAATCAAAATCAAAATCCAAAACATCGAGCATTTTAATAACGAACCTTAAGCGACGTTGTCCATTCACACCTCGTTGGGACACGACTCTGATTTCCTAATCCGTATCACTTATCACTCACGGGATTCGATTCACTATCCTTTTTCCTAAAGGGATTGTAAATCATTCCTTGTGGTTATTTTTGATATCGATATTGTAAGTTTTATCCATACACACACCACCCTAAACCTACAACGAATCAAATTTTGGCGCCGCTGCCGGGGAGGTTGTGTCGCGACAATATCATTAACGGTTTGACGATTAGTGACTCGAGATCCTTCCTTCGTGAAGTTACTATTTTTCTAAAATCAAAAAAGTAAAAAAAATATTTTCCTTTTTCTTTTGTATATATATATCACATTAAAAATACAAAAAGATTTTTCCCTTTTGTTTTTGAGCTAAAATAGAATACATCAATTATATAACATTCTCAACTAAGGTGTTATCATTATTAAGTTCCCGAACCAAAGATAAAAAACTTGCCTTTGTGTCACTTGTGAATCGATTTATTTCTATCAGATAAACAAACTGTGTGGTGGGTATAAGGACGGCCTGACATTAAATTGCGGCTGAAAAGAGGCGGGTTTTTAATAAGCTTCGCGCTGACCTAATAGCTTCTCCGCTCGCTTGTGCGTTTGTCTTATAGAAGTGATTTATTCACTTGGGATTATTGGTTTAAGTTCACAGTTGTTTTCGAATACCTTTCTCTTTTAATTGCCTTGGTTTTTAAAGTGCATGCGCACTCGCTCTCGATCAAGAAGACTTCAGAATCAGAACCAGAACGTGCCCGAGTTACGTACTATGGCTACTAACAACGTACCACCAAACCCCGGTCTTAATCCTCCTCCCGTTAATCAAAATGTAGCTCCCGATCTCCGAACGATGGAGGAGCTATGTCAACCTACAATGTACGGGAGGGGAGGACCCATTGCACCGACTAATTTTCAAGCTACCGATTTTAGCTTGAAAAATCATATGATAGAACAAGTAAAAAACAGTTGTCAATTTCATGGTTTACCAGATGAAGATGCTAACAAGCATCTTGATAAATTTTTGACCGCTACCCAGAGTATGAAACAAAATGGGGTCTCCGATGACGCCCTTCGTCTATATCTTTTCCCATACTCTTTGACTCATCATGCCACTTCTTGGTTTGATCGACTCCCGAAGAATTCGATTCATACCTTCGAGGAAATGTTTTCAAAGTTTCTGGCAAAGTACTTTCCACCGTCGATGGTGACGAAGTTGAGAAACGATATCAGTAATTTTCGACAATATCCGACAAATCTTTGTTTGAAGCATGGGAACGTTATAAGCTTGCAATTGATCGATGTCCGAATCATAACATGTTGCTTGTCACTCAAATTAATACATTTTATAATGGTTTGACGTTGAGACACCGTGAGACAATCAATGATGCTGCCGGTGGAACTTTTATGAAGAGACGTCCCGAGGAATGCTACGATCTTATCGAGAACATGACCGCCCATCACAATTATTGGGATTCTACCGCCGAAAGGGGTGAACCATCTCGATCAAATACGTCTTCTTCTCTCGAATTAGCCGTTCTGAACAAAAAGATGGACAATATCTTAAGGATACATCAAATGAATAATTAGAATCAACATCAACAAGTGAAAGCGGTACACCCGACTTGTGAGACTTGTGGAGGTCCACATTCTTATTCCAAGTTCCCAGCCGTCGGTGGCTACGCACATGAGAATGTTTATGCTGCTACGGGAAATTACAATCAACCGCAAGGAGATCGAAATCTTCTTAGCTACCGCTCAAACAATTATCTCGGACCTCCCGTTTTCAACCAACCTCAACACCAAAACCAAAATCAAAACCGTTTCAATGGTAACCACAATGTTAATCAGAACCGAGGAGCTACTGTTAATCATGGTAATCAACAATACCAAGCTCCTCCACCTCAAGTTTACCAACAACCACCTCCTCCTCAACATCAATATCAACCTCCTCCTCCTCAACAACCTTATCAACCACCTCATCAAGTAGCTCCGAACAACGAGTTTCTAACTTACATGAAGAACTCCGATAACACCATTAAAAGTTTACAAACTCAAATCACCAGCATCAGGAATGAATTTGCTACGAGTAATAAGCAGATGACTGAAATGAGGAATATGATGGCTAGTTTCTTTCAAGCCAATCAACCTTCTACTTCTTATTCTCAACCCTCGGGTTCCGGTTCTCTTCCAAGTAATACGATTCCTAACCCGAGAGGTGACATGAAAGCGATCACTACCCGAAGTGGTGTTGCTTACGATGGACCCACGGCTCCTACCACTATTTCTTCTTCTCCGTCTCATGTGGTAGACCGTGAGACCGGGGTGACAAAGGACCCGGTGCTTCCTACTAATAAGGGGAGTACTGAGAATGTCCAACCCACGGTTGTCCAAGATTCTGAGCCCGAAGATGCTCCCGTTAATGTGAAGAAAGCTAATCCAAAACCGTCTATCCCATATCTGTCTTGTCTTAAAGATCAAACTCTTCGTGAAAAGTCAAATCATCAAATGGAAACGTTTTTCCAAATCTTCAAAGACTTGAATGTGGAGATCAGTTTTGCGGATGCCCTTCTCTTGATGCCCAAACTTGCTTCTACGATTAAGGGATTGCCTTCGAATAAGGACTAGTTATATGAGCTTGCTACTACGTCTTTGAATGAGAATTGCTCGGCGGTTATTCTCAAGAAACTTCCCGAAAAGTTAGGTGACCCCGGCAAGTTCCTCATTCCGTGCGATTTTAAAGGAATTATTAAGTGCTCCGCCTTGGCCGATCTTGGCGCGAGTATCAATTTGATGCCGACTTCAATTTACGAAAAGCCTTCATTTCCCCCACTTACCCCAACGTGTATGACCCTCGAGCTAGCCGACCGTACTACCACGAAACCAAAGGGTATAGCCGAGGATGTCTTTGTGAAAGTGGGGGAGTTTGATTTCCCCACTGATTTTGTTGTAGTCGATTTCGATGCCGATCCTCGAGTACCCCTAATTCTCGGAAAGTTTCTTAAGGACTGGCCATGCGTTGATTGATGTTTATGAGGGAGAAATCACTTTACGAGTTGGAAATGAAGCCGTTACATTCAATGTTAACCATACTTCTCAATCTCTAACCAACTGATAAGGTTTTAAAAGGTACCATTTTGAGGGGTCGTTTAAGTCCTTATTTGATCACTTTTGTATCCGTTATTGCTTAATATCGTTCCTTTTCACTTTTTAGGTCTCTTGAAGGCAAAATGCTGGAATGGCACTTATTTGGACGAAAAGGCGCGAATATACGAAGAAAATGGCCAAAGTCAGAATCGAGACACTTAAAGCTGCTGAAAACAGAAGGCGACGGCGTCAAGTGTTAATTGCGACGCCGTCGGAGGATTTTTGTGACGATACAGAAGCCAAAAACCCTATTATCAAGTGACGACGTCGGGCTTTAAAAGAGTAGGCCGTCGCTACTCAGACGGCCTAGATGCAATCCAGACGACGTCAGAAGCTGAAGAGGACGGCGTAACAGACATAAGGTGACGCCGTCACAAGGTTAACGTGGCCAAGATGAAACCCTAATGACGGCGACACGACGGCGTCACAAAACATAAGGTGACGCCGTCACATATGTAATATTATATATAGAATCCGAATTTTTCAGTTTTAAGAGAGTCTTTTGTGGAGTAAAAACCTAAAACCGACCCAAGGGTGTCTTGTACAGTATTTTAGGGTTCCAAACCCTATCTTACATCAAGATAAGTATTTACTTCATCAATTTAATTATGTCTTTGATTATTTGTGTGTATGCTTGCATGTTCTCCATGTCCGGCTAATTTATTTGTGTGTTTGCTTAGGGAATATGAAACTTAATTATTGAATATTGATTGGTTGTTTTCTATCTTAGTTGATTAATGATCTAGTAATGCGATAGGTCATTCGTTGTGTACTTAATGCTTGATTCATTTTTGTGAACCTTAGAATATAATTACCTGAGTAGTTGTAAGCTAAACCATCCAAAGAGTGCCTTAGAGTAAGAGTTTATTATCCCTAGTGGGTTTTGTAGACGATACCCTTTGGTAAGTTCAAAGAGTTAGGGAGAAACGCATACCCTACAACTTTAGACACACAACGCAACTAAGAATAAGGACATGACAACTCAACCATCAATAGGAGATAATTAAGGAGTAGTAAAACCTAAGTAAACACATCTTTAAACTATCATACGAGCACACATTAATTAGACATAGACTACCACCACCTTAGTTTAGATAATTAGATAATAGTAGAGTAATCGGTAGAAATACCAACCCCCCCAAATCCAATACCCGAGATTCGTACCTTTCAATTTCCTAAAAAACATAAAAAAGATAAAAAATAATCTTCCTCAACCTCAACCTTAGCGTAGTAACTTCTCACTAGCATTCCTATTCCCCTAGAGAACGATATCAATACCTGTGGCTTACCCTAATACTACACTACAACGATTAGGTTCACTGCCTAGGGTGTTGAAAAACTTGCTCGACGAAAAGGAAGTTCCTTTGACCCCGAACGCGCTGTGTAAGCGTATCAAGTTTTTGGCGCCGCTGCCGGGGAATAGAATAGCTAGTTAGTAGTCCACCTCGTTTAGGTTCTTTGCTTGATTCCTATCAAGTAAATTTTTTCTCATTTTTAGCTTCCTCTTAGTCTATCCCCCTTCTTCGTGACTTTTGTTCGTAACACCCATCACTTTTCATCATGGAAGATGATAACCAACCACCACTCATCAACCCACCACCAAATGACCCGCCAAGAGCCCGTACTCTTGGTGAATACTCAAGACCAAGCCACCTAGGCTATAGGAACACCATTGAGCTTCCCAACCAAGCCCAAACTACGGCCCTGCGATCCGACACCATCCGGTTGGTGCAAAACGGATGTGCATTCCATGGACTTCGTTCCGAAGATCCAAATCAGCATCTGAGGGATTTCCTCAAAATTGTCGATTCCATCTGTCATAATTCTCAATTTCCGATCATTTCTCATATTCCATATTCATCATTTCATAACGGTTTGTGCACGGTTTTGCATTTTACATTACACTTTATTTTCTTATTAAATAAACGCTATCGCGTAAGTATTATTTTGAACATTTAATCCGATACTTCCAAAAATGATCCCGATATATTTTTATACTTACATTAAGTTTATATAAATAATATAATGAGTTTAACCAGTGTTTTAAATTTATTTTTTATATAAATTGTTAAATTTATATTATTACGACGCTTTTCTTAAAAACTACACGATAATTATTATATCACTCAAATTTTGCAAGAAAAGTATTTTTTTATAATTTTTATGACCTAAATATATTTTATCTTGACCCGTGAAATTTATTTTATCTAACGCTACCTTACATATTCAAATGTGTATACAACTTACTAATCTTATTTAACAATACTACAAGTTACTACTATCCTCAAATAACTTTACTTCTACTACATTTATACTTTTACATAATAATAATATATATATATAATGTAAAAGTATATGTACATGCATTATTAATTGCATGATTTTCTAAGATTTCAAGATCTTGGTTTATATAAGTCTACACTCCATCTTTTATTCATTCAACACAATTATTCAAGGTGTAAAGTCTTGTCTCCTCTCTTCTTCTTCCCCTCAAATATTCGGCCACCATAGGAGATCAAGAGAAAATTCATCAAAAATTTTCTAATCAAGTTCTACACAATCTAGTAACACTCTTTGTTTAGGCTTTGAAATAAAAACCTAGGGTGTTTAGGATAAATCCTTTGTTCTTAAACCTCATCAAGCAATTTGTAAGCATAAAACTTCATCTCTTACTTTTTCATATATATTTTTCATACATTTCATGAAGTCCATATGATCATACTTGCTCAAGTTGTAGTTTTTATTCATGTTTATCAAATGATATCACCCATATGTGTCCTATTAATTTTTATAACAAGTATGTACTAGTTAGAAGTTTATAAAAATGATAAGTTTGAAAAATGGATCATCAAAGTCTAGTTGTGGTTTTTAGAGGAAATGGTTACATAAATTTTATATATGTTTATTTAAGTTTGTATATATATTTTTAGCCTCACAATGAATATTTATTTTGGTTATGATCAAATGAAGTTGTTTTACTAGTAGGATTGGGGATGAGTAGATTAAGGGATTTTTGTGGTGAAGTTGTGGTTAAACAAGTAGATAAAAATGGTAAAGTTTAAAATAAGCGCGGAAGCGCTGTCGAAATTTATAATTTTTCCGAAAAGTTAGTCATTTTTATAAGTTTTTTTAAAGATTTAGAAAATAGATTTTTAGTTATGAACGTGGCCTTTTGAACGGACTAAAACGGATTTATAACGAAAAAGATACGTGGTTTCCAAGTTACGATTTAAAAACTACAATTTTCCGGAAAATGTTTATACAGTCCGAGTTTTAACTGACCAAACAGTAGCCTAAAAATTTCTGTGAAGTCTCCAAAGTTTAAAAATATATTAGTACTCTTGATTACCTTCGAGTGGATATAAAGAACTTGAAAAACGGACTTAAAACGAGTGAGTTATGGTTAACCGAACTTTGAGTCAAAAACGTGCTGAAAACACTATTCACAGCGCTAGTAAGCTGTCAGGATTTTAATCAAGGTTTTTGAGGGCCTAAACGGACGTTTCGGGGGAAACGGACCTTAAAAACGAGTTAGTTTTCTTATGTATATATTACGTCAAAACCGACGTAAACTGATTTTTCAATTACTAAAACCGTTACATAGTTTTAACTACATTTTCACCATTAACTCAAAAGTAATTATTTTGACATGGAACCGTCACACATTCAAGTAACAATATTTTTATATAACTAGTTTTCAAGTAGCATATTGGGTGATACGTTTTCAAAATCATGCATTCACGACAACATATCATAACTCAAGTCATAACATTCATTTTAGGTCGCGGATAGTTTCCGAGTCTCACTTTCGTGCACTTCATTTTGTTAGCATATCCATCATACCAGGTGAGTTCATACCCCACTTTTACTCGTTTAAATTCTTACAAACTATTTGGGGGAGATACATGCTTAAATACTTGTTTCACTCTTGCGAATACTCAAACCATTTATACAATTGTGTTACAATATACTTCTTATACACTTCGGACATTATGTGTGGTTTATTGCGATATGTGCCTTAATGTGCTAAACTAGTTTTCAATTATGCATCAACATGCAAACTTTAGCAACTGGTTAACTCCTGCGGGAGCCGGCGGAGAGGTATTGATAGTACTATCGGGCTGACGCCCCCACCCTTGGGTCCTTGATGACGCGACCTGGGGTGAATATAATCTGTTATTCAATGAAACATTACAAACAATTTAGACTTGTCAAGAGGTTCAGTTGGCTGTGATTCTTTGCATTAAGTACATGTATATATCGTATGCACCTATGTCCTACTTACAAACAAGATTGACAATTCTATATTTTGGCAATGGGTTGTAAACACACAGGTTGCAAGTTTTGTATGGGCGGAACTTGGAACTGAGTGGATTTACAATGCCTTTGCTGCATAAATAATTTTTGAAAGGCTTTACATTTCATCACAAACTTATGAACTCACCAACCATTGTGTTGACACTTTTTAGCATGTTTATCTCAGGTCTTAAGGTGATAGCAATTCATGGAGCTTTTGGGTCGCATGGCATGCATTGGAGTCTTGTGCTTTTAACAATTACCATTCGACATGTTTTGTAAACTTTTTATGTATTATCAAACTTTGGGATTTCTTGCTTGTAAACATTAACTTATTTATCGAATGGTAAACTTTTCAAAACGTCTCATTATAGAGGTCGTTTTCTGTATCCATACTTTGTGCTATGACGTTATACCCCAATGACACTATCGTTCCGCTGCGATATTTTGGGGGTGTGACAGATTGGTATCAGAGCCTTGGTTATAGAGAACTAGGTTGCATTTTAGTTCCTAGACTATAACCGCTCTCACGTCGATCCTTTCGTTTCCTATTACCTTACTCACTTTTCGTGCGCATATGTTTTCTTAAGTATTTCTTCTAGAACCACCTCATTAGATAACGTAGTTTCCTTGTACCAATAGGGGAGTCCCAAAATCTAGTTGGGTCATCAAAGATATGGAGCTCAGTAATGAGCACTTATCTAACTTGATCTCGTGACAGTTCTTGTTTGATGAGATGCGAGATCGAGCTAAATAAGTGTTACTATAAAGCTGGATAGATTTGATGATTTTGCCCGAGGATGGGAGTTCTCTTGAGGATACTTTGGGAACTGCTGGCGACTAAACCTCATAGTGACTTTAGCACCTAACGGAATTTCCTATACACCAAGTGCGACTCTTCCTAGATACTTACCCTAAATCCCTCCTTCACCGTTTAGAATCGGATGATAGACTAGTTACCTACTTAAGTAACACCAATCGCCGAGACATGTATGCTGGGTGGTATGTACACGTGTGAAATGAAGCAATTATAATTATGGTGGCCAACATAATTATAAATGCGTCACAACTCACGTGGACATATGCGACCACGCATACGTAGATCGGTGTGGACACCTTAGGAACTAATTTGTGGTGTGGTATTATGTTTGAGGACGTTAAGCATAGACATTGGGAATTCAACGGTTCTTTCCTTGCAGAGATCATGGCACCAAAGAGGGTAACACGCAGTACTGGCCGAGGTGGTGCGGTACCAAGGGGTAGAATGACAGGTGGACGTGGAGGTAGAGGAGGCGGTAGCGACATGGGTAACAATGACAACAACAGTGGCGGAAACCCTGATTTTGCCGCCATCATCGCTCAACAACTTCAAATCTTGCTTCCCACTATTGTCACACAAGTTGGAAATCATATGAATAACTCGGGAAACCACGGGAACGGGAACGGTACTGGCGACACCAACAATGTAGCTGGCAGTAACAACAACAACAACACCAACAACAACAACAACAGAATTGGATGCACATATAAGGAATTTTCGGCATGCAAACCTGTGGAGTTTGATGGTATAGGAGGTGCTTTGGCGTATACTCGATGGGTAGAGAAGACAGAGGCAGTGATCGACATCAGCAATTGTGCCACACATCAGAGGGTGAAGTATGCTGCTTGCTTGTTATCAGGAAAGGCATTGACATGGTGGAACACACAGCTACAGGCTAGAGGCAGAGAGGCAGCCATAGGTATGACATGGGACGAATTTAAGAAGTTATTGAAAGAGGAGTACTGCCCGGACAATGAAATGCAGAAACTGGAGGATGAATTTTATCACCACTCCATGATAGGGGCTGGTCACGCAGCCTACACAGACCGATTTCATGAGTTAGCTAGACTAGTTCCTCATCTAGTTACCCCTGAGTCCAAGAGAATCTCGCGGTACATATATGGTCTTGTACCTGAAATCCGTGGAACCGTGAAAACAACTGAGCCATCTACAATACAAAGTGC
The DNA here is from genome assembly GCA_019973895.1 of Chrysanthemum seticuspe. Taxonomy (NCBI): domain Eukaryota; kingdom Viridiplantae; phylum Streptophyta; class Magnoliopsida; order Asterales; family Asteraceae; genus Chrysanthemum; species Chrysanthemum seticuspe. The sequence goes on from BPTQ01000007.1 coordinate 174,464,228, forward strand.
GATACTGAGGGCAGGAACCCTGACAGACTAGATGGTTAGGAATGGTACTTTGAAGAGCAGTGATAAGAGGAAGGAAGCAAGTGGGTCGAATAAGCAGATAGACGTGGTAGCAGACAACAAAAGGGCAAGAGTTTTTGTGGCAACTGGTACTGAACAAAGAGAGTATGCGGGTACACATCCCAAGTGTGCTAAATGTGCTTATCATCATCCGAAGACCAAACCCTGCCGCTTATGTACAAATTGCAATCGATACGGCCATTTTAAGGGGCAGTGTAAAACACAGATTGGCAACATGAGGGATAATCAAAAGACTTGCTTTGAATGTAACAGCCCGAATCACTTTCGGAATAATTGTCCTCAGTTGAATAAGCCACCGATGCAAGCTCCTCTAGCTGTGGCAATTGAAGGAAATAACCCAAACCCTGTACTCAATATCAGTCCACCCCGAGGTCGAGCATTCTATATAGGGACCGAGGAAGCCCGCAATGCGTAACTGGTACGTTTTTCCTAGACCATTAAGTGATCCACCGTATTATTCAGATTCAGTGAGTCTCCTTAGATAAGAAACCTAGACGCGTAAGTTTTGACATGAGCACTTTGACCATACATTCTGATTTCTCTAAACCTTAGGGTAGAACCTTATGTATCATCGATTGAATCGCGAGGACGCGATTCTTCTATCAGGGGAAGAATGTCATAATTCTCAATTTCCGATCATTTCTCATATTCCATATTCATCATTTCATAACGGTTTGTGCACGGTTTTGCATTTTACATTACACTTTATTTTCTTATTAAATAAACGCTATCGCGTAAGTATTATTTTGAACATTTAATCCGATACTTCCAAAAATGATCCCGATATATTTTTATACTTACATTAAGTTTATATAAATAATATAATGAGTTTAACCAGTGTTTTAAATTTATTTTGTATATAAATTGTTAAATTTATATTATTACGACGCTTTTCTTAAAAACTACACGATAATTATTATATCACTCAAATTTTGCAAGAAAAGTATTTTTTTATAATTTTTATGACCTAAATATATTTTATCTTGACCCGTGAAATTTATTTTATCTAACGCTACCTTACATATTCAAATGTGTATACAACTTACTAATCTTATTTAACAATACTACAAGTTACTACTATCCTCAAATAACTTTACTTCTACTACATTTATACTTTTACATAATAATAATATATATATATAATGTAAAAGTATATGTACATGCATTATTAATTGCATGATTTTCTAAGATTTCAAGATCTTGGTTTATATAAGTCTACACTCCATCTTTTATTCATTCAACACAATTATTCAAGGTGTAAAGTCTTGTCTCCTCTCTTCTTCTTCCCCTCAAATATTCGGCCACCATAGGAGATCAAGAGAAAATTCATCAAAAATTTTCTAATCAAGTTCTACACAATCTAGTAACACTCTTTGTTTAGGTTTTGAAATAAAAACCTAGGGTGTTTAGGATAAATCCTTTGTTCTTAAACCTCATCAAGCAATTTGTAAGCATAAAACTTCATCTCTTACTTTTTCATATATATTTTTCATACATTTCATGAAGTCCATATGATCATACTTGCTCAAGTTGTAGTTTTTATTCATGTTTATCAAATGATATCACCCATATGTGTCCTATTAATTTTTATAACAAGTATGTACTAGTTAGAAGTTTATAAAAATGATAAGTTTGAAAAATGGATCATCAAAGTCTAGTTGTGGTTTTTAGAGGAAATGGTTACATAAATTTTATATATGTTTATTTAAGTTTGTATATATATTTTTAGCCTCACAATGAATATTTATTTTGGTTATGATCAAATGAAGTTGTTTTACTAGTAGGATTGGGGATGAGTAGATTAAGGGATTTTTGTGGTGAAGTTGTGGTTAAACAAGTAGATAAAAATGGTAAAGTTTAAAATAAGCGCGGAAGCGCTGTCGAAATTTATAATTTTTCCGAAAAGTTAGTCATTTTTATAAGTTTTTTTAAAGATTTAGAAAATAGATTTTTAGTTATGAACGTGGCCTTTTGAACGGACTAAAACGGATTTATAACGAAAAAGATACGTGGTTTCCAAGTTACGATTTAAAAACTACAATTTTCCGGAAAATGTTTATACAGTCCGAGTTTTAACTGACCAAACAGTAGCCTAAAAATTTCTGTGAAGTCTCCAAAGTTTAAAAATATATTAGTACTCTTGATTACCTTCGAGTGGATATAAAGAACTTGAAAAACGGACTTAAAACGAGTGAGTTATGGTTAACCGAACTTTGAGTCAAAAACGTGCTGAAAACACTATTCACAGCGCTAGTAAGCTGTCAGGATTTTAATCAAGGTTTTTGAGGGCCTAAACGGACGTTTCGGGGGAAACGGACCTTAAAAACGAGTTAGTTTTCTTATGTATATATTACGTCAAAACCGACGTAAACTGATTTTTCAATTACTAAAACCGTTACATAGTTTTAACTACATTTTCACCATTAACTCAAAAGTAATTATTTTGACATGGAACCGTCACACATTCAAGTAACAATATTTTTATATAACTAGTTTTCAAGTAGCATATTGGGTGATACGTTTTCAAAATCATGCATTCACGACAACATATCATAACTCAAGTCAAAACATTCATTTTAGGTCGCGGATAGTTTCCGAGTCTCACTTTCGTGCACTTCATTTTGTTAGCATATCCATCATACCAGGTGAGTTCATACCCCACTTTTACTCGTTTAAATTCTTACAAACTATTTGGGGGAGATACATGCTTAAATACTTGTTTCACTCTTGCGAATACTCAAACCATTTATACAATTGTGTTACAATATACTTCTTATACACTTCGGACATTATGTGTGGTTTATTGCGATATGTGCCTTAATGTGCTAAACTAGTTTTCAATTATGCATCAACATACAAACTTTTGCAACTGGTTAACTCCTGCGGGAGCCGGCGGAGAGGTATTGATAGTACTATCGGGCTGACGCCCCCACCCTTGGGGCCTTGATGACGCGACCTGGGGTGAATATAATCTGTTATTCAATGAAACATTACAAACAATTTAGACTTGTCAAGAGGTTCAGTTGGCTGTGATTCTTTGCATTAAGTACATGTATATATCGTATGCACCTATGTCCTACTTACAAACAAGATTGACAATTCTATATTTTGGCAATGGGTTGTAAACACACAGGTTGCAAGTTTTGTATGGGCGGAACTTGGAACTGAGTGGATTTACAATGCCTTTGCTGCATAAATAATTTTTGAAAGGCTTTACATTTCATCACAAACTTATGAACTCACCAACCATTGTGTTGACACTTTTTAGCATGTTTATCTCAGGTCTTAAGGTGATAGCAATTCATGGAGCTTTTGGGTCGCATGGCATGCATTGGAGTCTTGTGCTTTTAACAATTACCATTCGACATGTTTTGTAAACTTTTTATGTATTATCAAACTTTGGGATTTCTTGCTTGTAAACATTAACTTATTTATCGAATGGTAAACTTTTCAAAACGTCTCATTATAGAGGTCGTTTTCTGTATCCATACTTTGTGCTATGACGTTATACCCCAATGACACTATCGTTCCGCTGCGATATTTTGGGGGTGTGACACCATCGACCTTGATGCTACTACTCGGGAGACCACGCGCCTGCGTCTCTTCCAATTCTCTCTACGGGACCAAGCTAGTAATTGGCTTGAGCGACTTCCCGCCGGCTCCATCTCAAGTTGGAATGATTTTACCTCTCGCTTCCTTGCTCAATTTTTCCCACCGGGGAGAACCACTAAGCTTAGGAATGACATCTTGATGTTCCAACAACGTCAAGGTGAATCTCTCTACGAAGCATGGACCCGATTCAAGGACTTACTTCATAAAGTCCCTCATCACGGCATTGATCTTTGGCTCCTAGTCCAAATTTTCTATGATCATGTCAGTCTCTCTCTCCAATAAACCATTGATTATGCCTCCGGTGGAAGGCTAAGTAACCTCGATGCTGAGGCATGCTGGGAGGTTATTGAGGACCTAGCTCAATATGAAGAGGAAGGTTGGGAAACTCCAGTTGTTCAAGAGAACGGGTCAACTTCCCAAGCACAAGGAATTATGAGAATGGAGGCCCAAGTGAAGGCGTTAATGGGAGTAACCACGCGTGCTGATGAACATGTGAATGCGGTCAAGGAATTTTTTATCCCAAGAAAATCCCGGCAGGATGAATTCGAGGACATTATGTTGACATTTGTCTACAAGCAAGAAGAGGAAGAAAACGCCTTGAAGCTCAAATGCGAACAACTCATGACACTTTCTTGGGCCTAGCTTACAAGTTCATGTTGAGCATCCGTGGTGAAATCGCAAAAAACAATATACCTAAAAAGCTAGAAAAGGTGTATGCGATACCAGGACATACCGGGGTGACTCCCGAACCTTCTCCCTTAGTAAAACTCGTCAAGGAATCATATTCTTGCTTGAACCCCTGTCTCAACGTTTCCCACTTGCTCCCTAGAAACACATTCATTGGAATGGTGCACGTATCACTTCCCGATTTTCCCAATGCGAGGAAAAGTTCATTCGGTTTTAAACCTAGAAAAAAAGAACCTCACCCTCAAGACTTCGGAACTTCTGAGATCACGATTGAAAGACAATTTGACATATGCATTGCTTACCATAGTGGAGATTACTGGTGGAATAACCAAATTGATTTTAAAATAAAAACCAAGTTTCTTGTCAAAAATAGTAACCAGATTTTTGATCCGGGCGGATTGACAAAACTGTTTTCTTTTACGAAAATTTGGGCGTGACGCCGTCACACTTTAATGAGTGACGCCGTCGCTAAGCCAGATCAGACGTATAAATACAGCACCCATCTCTTTCATTCTTTACCCTACACATTTTTTTATCCGCCCCACACCACACAAAAACGTATTTCCCACATCGAATCCACCATTTTTCCACGACAATCTCCACGAGGTAAGTAATCTACATTGATCTTTGTCTATTCAATTGTTCTAATTCATGTTCAATATCGTTTTCCCCTCTTATCTCAATCCGAAAACCCCAACTAATTTGATCTATTTCGCCCTTGAAATCTTGTTAAGGCTTAAGATTAGGCGAAGTAGTAGTGTTACCATATGGGGGTTAACTTTGCGAGAAGCCTTGACGGCTCATGAATCAAAACCACCTAGCCATTATGCCATTGTTGCTGCAACAAGGGTGTTTGGGTCATGGGTTATGGTTAGAAACTTGGACTTTTCCCTCGCAAATGTCGGATTCAAAAATTGGTCGAGCTGACGGCTTCAGGTGTATTCTGCGACGCCGTCAGTACCTGCTTGTGTCGTCCTTTGCATCGCAAATGATACTCATTTGCTCTCCACTTATTTGATTTCTTGTTTCAGATGAGCAGAAGAGTAAAAAGGACTAGGGGACAATCTTCTAATACCCAAGAAAACATTGCGGACACGATCATTGGGTGGGGGTATTTATTGAGGAAGGATGTCAAGCCAGATACAACGATTTACTCCATCAGACTATTGATTCAGGGGCTGTGTTGGACTGGGCATTTCTGGAGGAGAGTGATTTGGCTAGGGAATTTTCGAATAGTTTTAGAAGGGATAAGTTCACTGATCCCCAATGGGAAAGATTGTTTAGGATTTGAGAGCCCGTGTACGGCGAGTTGGTACGTGAGTTTCACGCATCATATTTGCCGAATATCAATGCATGTCAGGATAATATTGATTTCCAAGGGATCCGATATAGGTTAGGAGGGGACTGGAGGCAAATGTCGACGCTTGAGCTTGGAGGGAGGTTAGGACTGTATACATCTGAGGATGCTGAGAGTGATGTTTTTAGGACTCGATTTGCAGCTGGAATTACCCATAAGGACGAGATGTTGAGTATTCAGTTCTGGAACACGATTGCTGATGGGGAGTACATTACTGGGAGTACCCTCGCTTCACAAATCCGGGATCCACGGGTTAGGCTCATACATCGCTGCCTCACCTTCTCTATCACAGGAAGACATGCCACAAGCCATCGTGTCACCTTACCGGACCTATTCTATCTCTACTGCATATTGGCCGAGGGAATGCACTGCAACATCCTGTTCTGGTTGGCCGATTACTTGAGAACTGCAAGTGGGATTAGGTTGGAGGATAGGGTGTATGGGGGCATGCTTATCACCCGGTTAGCTCGATCCTTAGGTGTATTGGCAGGGGAGGTACCTGCATTCCTGAGTACGATGGCAGCACCCAGGGTCGTCAAGGCTAAATCTCTGAAAGCTATGAATGTCCTGATGGATTATGGTAGAGGTTATACTTGGTTCCATTCTCAGCCCGCCATTCAAGGTGGTGATGACGACAATGATGAGGAGCCACAAGTAGCAGCACACCAGCAGGGGGGTGAAGCAGGAAGCTCCACTGACGCCTACAGGCACATGTCTAGTGGAGATTGGCAGGCCTACCAGGGAGCATGGATGGGGCGCATGGATACATGGATGGCGCAACAGGACCAGAGGGCTAGCTGGACCTACGACCATACTGTCAGACAGATGCATCATCTGTCCATGCGTGATCAGCTTGATCCACATCTCCAGATTGATCCTTTCCCAGGGCGGGAGGAGGACTATCCACCCTATGGGTATTTGGGCCATCTTCCCCCTGGTTATGACTATCGTTATGGACCCCCTCCCCAGTGACTCATGTAGTTTTTATGGATTGTTTATGAAACAATTTTTATTTGGGCATGTAATAATCTAGGACATCTTAACTTTGTGGTGAACTTTGAACTATGTGGTGTTTATGTATATTTGAATGTGGTGTGATCTGTCTAGCTTGTGTGAATGGATTGTCTTTGTTTGTGTCATATATCTTTTATTAATTGTTTTTCCTCATGTTTAAATTTGTAAAAATGCTTTATTTTGTTTTTAACCTCGTCTTAGTTGCATATAAAGGTATTTTACATAAGGGATAAGTGTAGGGAGGATTACACACGTTTTCAAAAGAAACGTAAACATGAGAATAACAATTAACTAAAAGATATATATGTTTGTTTGTTCGAGTCAAATGCTTGTATCGAGTCATAATGGATGTTTTTTCAGAAATTTTTCCAGATTCTAAAGATGTAAATTTTCCAGAATTTTCTTTTCAGAAAATCGCAGAACAGTTTTTGTCAGGATAACCTGACGGCGTCAGGATTGCAACCTGACGGCGTCAGGAAGGAGTAAAAACATCAGATCACTTTTTCTCATTTTCTGAGCTACTTATAAATTTTTGGAATTTTCCAGGTCTTAATTTTCTTAGAAATTCTGTAAACATCCATTCCACAAGCATTATATCCTAGTTTAAATCGAGTCTTATATATATTATTACCGCCGATTTTACGCGAAGGTTTCGTTTGTTTTCTTCAAGTGTGCAGGTTTAATTTATCAAGAAGAAGTTACATAAGATTGAGGAGATTTTCACGCATAAATTCTTCTTGGAAAGGATTTAACCACCACTTTACACGGATCCTACCGAGCTAATCAGGGGATTATTAGTTTCTTTCGTTTTTGATTACCTTCTTTTATCATAACTTTGATACTTTCGGGGAACATTGGGGACAATGTTCAGTTTAAGTGTAGGGAGGGAAAATAAAACGGGAACTTTGAAACTATGCTTATCCTTGATTATTTGCTTTGTCCAATTGTGATTGTGTAATAAACCATGAGAAAATGTCGGTTAGGGTAATTTTGGCACCAAATTTAAAATTTTTCATGACATATAGGAGTGGGCCATTAGTCTTAACAAAAGCGTCTCACGGACAGGAAGTTATATGACTAGCACAAAACCCTTTACCACCCAAATTCCACCCAAAATGTGAGGATCGCCCTTAGATTAGTAGGAATTAAAAGCATTCATCTTCAATGCTTAGAGTGTGAACCGGTAGTATATTAGATTCTAGAACTTGTTTTGTGATGCATTCTGAGATTGCAAGTGAGACTTGTAGGAATCACTCCTAAACTGTATTTCAAGTATTTATATTTCATATGTAATAGGTAGCTTGTTATGGCCTTTATGTTTGTTTAAGGTCTAGCTTATGTAGAAGGCCCATAAGCTTAGGCCCAAGCCCATATAAGAAAGGATGGGAACTAGGAGTGTTGCGCTAGCTTCCCTCCTATAAATACTCTTGTAAACCCTCATTTGAGGGTTGGTTGTTCAAGTTTTCTTTCTTTCACATACTCCTTACGCCTAACCGTATTATTATTGTTTGTGTGTGTTAGATCTTGTTCAATCGCCTCATCTTCTTTCTATATTACTTGTGTTTGTAAAACTAGTGACCTAACAGTGGTATCAATCGCCTACTAGTTGGGTGAATCGTGTTTGTTTTTGAAGTGGGTTTCGGTCCTACGCCTAAAACGCACCTTGATACTTTGGTTCGCTTAAAAACTTGTTATTTACACTTTTTAATCCTAGATTCTTGTACTTTCAACGTTTTAAGGTGTTAAAATACTTGTCTTTGGCAAAAAGTTTCAACCTTTACGCGTGGATATACGTTTTTAAGCTTGTTTTTGTTCTTGGGTGTCGTTCTACGCGTAACCCGTTTAGCCGTTTTGGTACATCAAGTTTCACACTTGTGTGTTCTTTTGGTAGTATTGAAGCTATTCCATAACAAAAATCTGATTTAGAAACACATTTGGGCAAAATCAAAATTACGAGTAATCCTACGCGTATTGAAACCCTAAAATTACGCGTAAGATTATCCTTGGTTTGATCTTCATTTTCGTGGTTTATTCCGTGTTTTCTTACTTGGATAAGTCTGAAAATACGTCGACTTTGGATATCTTTTGCACTGTGATAGTGTAAAAGATCATTTGGGCAAAAACCCTAAACTTACGCATAAGCATAAGCTTACGCGTAGAAATCCTACGCATAAGATTCACTTTACGCGTAAACTTAGGTCTACGCATAAGGTAATCCTACGCCTAACTTTCTACGCCTAACTTTTGTCTACGCATAACTTTAGTGTTTTTCCTACTTACGCGTAAGCTAAAACCTACGCGTAACTCCTTATTGTTACGCGTAACTTTGGTGTTTTTACGCATAAGTGCTACTTGGTTCTTGTCTTTTCTACGCCTAAGGACACTTCATCAACAAAGGTTCATTCGACTACAAAGATCCATTTTTACTACACAAGTTTAACAACATGTCTCAACCACCATACTCTAACTATTTCCCTCACACTTATACTCATCAACAACAACAACAATTAACTCCACAACATCAACAATGGAATCAACAACAAGCTATTTATCAACAACAATTTAATCAACAACATAATCCACAAATTGGTGCAATTCCACCACCACAAATGGTTCAAACACCACCAAGCCTTCAAGTTCAACCCTACACAAATGATTTCAATCAACATCCATCACGGAACACTATGAAGGAACCCACTTGGTTTGCAAAGATGTGTGAAGCTTTAAGCAGCCAACAATCAATTCATGAAGTTGGATCACTTGATAGACCTCCAATGCTCACTCCAGGAAACTACGATCAATGGGTGATAAGGTTCTTTAGGTTTTGTGATCTGAAGAAGCCACATGGAAAGTTCTTAAAGAAGGTTATCTTGGAAGGTCCATTTGAGATGCCTACTGTCATTATACCCGGAGATCCAACTGTTGTTCCACCAAGAGATGAACAAACCAACATTGCTACTGTTGCAGATCTAAATGCTACAGAACTTCTACACTATGAAGCTGATGAAATTGCAATGGAATACATCCTCTTAGGATTACCAAACCCAATTCTTCGTAGTGTTGATGCTCAAAAGACTGCACAAAAAATGTGGGATCATATTCGTCTTCTTATGGAAGGATCTGTACTCAATCAGGAGGATTTGGAATCCAAAATATACTTGGCTTATGAACACTTCATGATTGAACCCGGAGAGACACTAGAGTCCTATCATCATCGATTTTCAGACATCATCAATGATTTGGATAAACACAACATCATCATGCCAAGAATTGCAGTGAATACTAAGTTCCTGAGTAGTCTTGGTCCAGAATGGGAGAAGTATGTCATTTTTCTCCGTCAAGCGAAGAATATGCATCATTCTACTTATGGATTGTTGTATGATTACTTGAAGCCTCATGAAAAGGAAGTTGATCGGGAAAGGATTCTCCGTGCTCAAATTGCTAAACAGTCACATCCGGATAATCAACAACTTGCCTTGTATGCTCAACAGAATTATCCCTCTCAACCAGCAACTCAACCAACTGCTTCAAACACACCTTCACAGCAACAACCTCAACAAAATCAATTGGTTCCATACAACAACAACAATGCTCAAGCATATGTCAGTGAAGCGACTGAGGAAATCGATCCGTTCGAAGCATTGCAACAAGGATTTGTGATGATTGCTAATGCTTTTGGCCGTTACACCAACAAATCCAACAATCGTATTCGTTCCTCATCTAACTCACGGACTCAAGCTGTTGTGAACAATGGACGTGTTGAAGTTCAGAATCGTGATTATGGTCGTCAGATGGGCGGTGGTCAAGGGTTTAATGCTGTGGGTAGGAATAACAACAGAGCTCAAGTGGTGGAACAGGGAAATGCTCAGAATCGGTTAAATGGTCTTAGATGCTACAACTACAATGAGAAGGGACACCTGACTAATGCATGCCCAAAGCCGAGGACTAGGGGCAGTGCTTATTTCAAAGAGGCTTTACTTTTGGCTCTTAAGGATGAAGCTGGTGGATCTCTCACAGACAAAGAACAGAGCTTTATGGCAGATGCAGACTCAGATGATGATATGGAGGACTTGCAGGCCAATGCAGCTGTTATGTTGATGGCTAATATGCAAGAGTTACACATGAGTGAAACAGGCCCAGTGTATGACACTGATGGCTTGTCTTAGGTGATACAGATCATTCTCTGGATTGTTGATAGCGGATGTTCCTGACACATGACAGGCAACCTTAAACTGTTATCAAACTTTATTGCAAAGTTCATTGGCACTGTCAGGTTCGGGAACGATCACTTCGCAGCTATCATGGTCTACGGAGATTATGTCAATGGGAACATCGAAATCAGCAGGGTTTACTATGTGGAAGGCCTCGGTCACAATCTGTTTTCAATAGGTCAATTTTGTGATGGAGATTTGGAGGTTGCTTTCAGGGAGAAAACTTGTTTCATTCGTGATCTACATGGAAATGACCTTATGTCCGACTCACGTAATTCTAGTCTCTACACTATCTCTATGCAAGACATGGTTGCTTCCTCTCCCATCTGCTTACTTTCAAAGGCAACATCTACAAAATCCTGGCTATGGCACCGTCGTCTCTCACATCTAAACTTTCAAACCATCACCAACCTTGCTCGACACAAACTAGTTGAAGGACTCCCACGATTCCGGTATTCAAAAGATCACCTTTGCTCAGCCTGTGAACAAGGGAAAAGCACTCGTGCTTATTTTCCTTCAAAGGTGGAACACAGCTCTCAGCATGTGCTTCATCTTCTTCACATGGATTTGTGTGGCCCGATGCGCGTGCAAACGATCAATGGCAAACGCTACATCTTAGTAATTGTTGATGACTACTCACGATGGACTTGGGTCTACTTTCTTCGAAGCAAAGACCAAGCTCCACAAATGATCATCACCTTTCTCACAAAAATACAAGTTCAGCTCCGCAACACCATCAGGATAATCAGAACAGACAAAGGAACTGATTTTGTTAACAAAACCCTTCAAGAAGTCTATGAGAAAGTGGGAATTCAGCATCAAACATCTATTGCACGTACACCTGAACAAAACGGAGTTGTTGAAAGACGAAACCGAACGTTAGTGGAAGCTGCAAGAACAATGTTAATCAATGCTAAACTTCCAGATTACTTATGGGCAGAAGCTGTATCTACTGCATGCTATACTCAAAACCGTTCTATGATCACAAAACGCCACAACAAAACACCTTTCGAGCTTGTCCACAACTATAAACCGAATCTCAAACACTTTCATGTATTTGGATCCCTTTGCTATCCGAATAATGATCGTGATGATTTTGGAAAGCTCAAAGCGAAAGCTGATATTGGAGTCTTTATTGGATACTGTGACAATTCTAAAGGTTTCTGAATCTGGAATCGTCGAACTAAGGAGGTAATGGAAACGATTCATGCTCATTTTGATGAACTCACGGAAATGGCTTCTGAGTACAATAGCTTAGAACCCGGTCATAACCGTTTAAACTTCCCTCAACCCCCATCATCAGCTGAACAAAGCCCCCAGCTAACTCGTCAACAAATGGAAAGGTTATTTGCTCCTCTGTTCTGTGACGATATTGATGAACGTGCTCCAGGTGTATCTGCTGTTTCTGCTGCACAACATGATAATATTCCTATACCTGATACACCTGCTACAACAACTACTGTTGAAGATGCACCTACACCAGTTGACTCCAACACAACAGTTGAACACACCGCTTCCAACAATGATGAACCAGCTGATGATATTCTGAATGAAGTACCCCCACCTGCAGATTTTGATCCAAATGCGTTCTTCAACCCGTTTACTAATGAGACTGCTGCACCAGATGTCGCGGAATCTTCAACAAACCATTTGAATTCTCCGAATCTGCACAATGTATACCAACATCAACCCTCTGCACACCGATGGACAAAAGACCATCCTCTGGCTAACATTATTGGCAACCCGAATCAATCAGTCGTTACGAGACAACGTCTTCACACAGATGGTGAACATTGCATTTATGCACTCACTGTCTGCCAATCTGATCCTAAATACATTAAAGACGCAATGACTAAAGACAACTGGATTGAATCCATGCAGGAAGAACTCAACCAATTCAAACGTCTTGAAGTATGGGAACTGGTTGAAAGACCAACAGGGGTCTACGTCATTGGTCTAAAATGGATTTGGAAAAACAAATTGGATGCTGAAGGGAACGTCATCCGAAACAAGTCACGTCTAGTTGCTAAGGGTTATCGTCAGGAAGAGGGAATAGACTTTGAAGAATCTTTTGCTCCGGTTGCTCGTCTTGAGGCTGTTCAGATATTTCTCGCGTTCGCAGCTCATATGAATATGACGGTCTATCAGATGGATGTCAAAACGGCGTTTCTCAATGGACAACTTAAAGAAACGGTCTATGTCAGCCAACCAGATGGATTCGTTGATCCTGCGTTCCCGAACCATGTCTACAAACTGAACAAAGCTCTTTATGGTCTCAAACAAGCCCCTCGGGCATGGTACGATAAGCTATCATCTTTCCTCATTGCTAATAATTTCACCAAAGGTTCGGTTGACCCAACTCTTTTTATACAATATCACGGGGCACATATCTTAATTGTTCAAATTTACGTGGATGACATCATTTTTGGGTCTACACATAAAAAGTTTTCAATCGCTTTTGCAAAACTAATGAAGAAAAATTTTGAAATGTCCATGATGGGTGAACTTACGTTCTTTCTAGGACTGCAAGTTCATCAATCACCCCGTGGTATTTTCTTGAGTCAGTCCAAATATGCCCTTGAATTGTTAAACAAATTTGAAATGAAAACCTGTGATACTTATGCCACACCAATGACTCATACCAAGAAGCTAGACGCTGATTTACATGGGAAATTAGTTGACCCTACCAAATACCGAAGTATTATTGGGTCCCTCATGTATCTAACAGCTAGCAGACCTGATATTGTCTTTTCCGTTTATCTATGCTCCCGTTATCAGTCGCGACCAACTGAAACCCACCTCTCTGAGGCTAAAAGAATCCTCCGATACATCAAGGGAACCATTAACTTGGGGATCTGGTATCCGAAGGATTCTGGTTTTGAACTAATCGCTTTTTCAGACGCTGACCACGCAGGATGCTTAGACTCAAGGAAAAGTACCTCAGGAGCTCTACAATTTCTCGGTGATAAACTGGTGTCTTGGCAATCAAAGAAGCAGGATTGTACATCGTTGTCATCAACCGAAGCAGAATATGTAGCCATGTCCGCGTGTTGTGCTCAAGTCATCTGGATGAGAACACAACTCAAAGACTATGGTTACGTATTTGACAGAATCCCGATGTACTGCGACAATCGGAGTGTCATTGCAATCTCGTGCAACTCAGTTCAGCACTCGAAATCAAAGTACATCGATCTACGCTATCATTTCATCAAGGACCACGTGGAACAGGGTACCGTTGAATTATACTTTGTGGGTACTGAATACCAATTGGCAGATCTTCTCACCAAAGCCTTGCCTCCCGCTAGGTTTAATGAGCTGATCCACCGGATTGGTATGAGGTGTTTGACTCAAGAGGAATTGGATGACCTCTTAAAACAGTCTTAAAAACCTGTCAAACACCAAAACATCTTTTGTAAATAATTTTTCAAAAACAAAATACAAAAATATAAAATCCGATAAAACAACAAAAATATTCTCCTAATCTATCTTTCTTTCAACATGGCAAGTACATTTCTTCCGTCAACACTTTAATCGTTCAAAATTCAGTATTTTTTCCGATCAAGTGTTGAGGGGGAGAAAATAATCTCTTAACCGTTTCAAAACATCTGTGTACTTGCATGTTATCATATCCCGGTTGTTTCTTTTAACAATGGTGGTGAAGTGTCTGGTACAATGACACTCCTCGGACTAAAATTAATAACTTTTCATCAGTTTTCTTAAGTCGAGGGGGAGTGTCGTCAAGTTTCTTTCCTAAAAACTTTGTTTGGTAACCAAAATGGAAGTTAAAAAGCTTTGTTTGAAAAAAAAGGAAAGGTGGAGGGACCAAAACTGTCAAAACCTTAAAGTTATTTTTAATAAAACACCCCCACCTAACTTTCACTTCTCATTTATTACTCAAAACCTAAAACCATCCTACGCATAGAATTCACTCAAGTAATCCGTGTTTCAGATCATCATTTTGTAAGTGATTTCGTGTTTACAACATGTTTTTAAGCAATGGTTTTGAATTTTTCAAAAATCCAACGGTTAAAACTTTGTATAATCTCGTTTTTGTGGTCTACGCATATGTGTATGAACACATGATCAAGATTGGGTGTTTATGGTTAAAAGAATAGTGTCAAAACGTTTCTAACACATCAATGATACAGTTTTAATCATCAAAACTCACCCAGAATCACGAATTAAATGATTTACGAAATTAGGGTTTATGTGTCGATTTGGGTTTTTCCAAATGTGAAGTGTTTTGGTATAAAAGATTGTTGGGTTATAGTCTTAAGTTGTTGAATTAATGATTTCCATGGTTATTAACCACCCTGAAACACGAATTGGTTAACATTTTAGATTTAGGGTTTAAAGTTCATAATATTTGGTAACTTTTGATTCACAACGAGTTAAGTGTTATAACTTGGTATAAAGACTCCCTCAACACTCTTAAACTACCAGAAAAATTTTTGTGCATATTCCATGGTTAGATTTCATACGCGTAGATTTAGGGTTTAGACTACGCGTAAGTTTTTCTACGCGTAACTGTTAAACTGTGCAATTGTGTTTTGATATGTCATAAAATGAATGTTATGTGTCAAAATTGATGATATGATACTTTGTTTCAGGCTTGCTACACTTAAAATTCAGAATCAAGGTTGTTGTAACTCTACGCATAAGGATCATCTTACGCGTAGAATGTTATGCGTAAGATTAGTCTTACGCGTAGCTTCTACGCATAAGGTTCTACATATGGGACTACGCGTAACCTGTGAAGGATATGCGTAAACAGTGACCTCTACGCATAAGGTCAACTCTTACGATTAGCCTTACGCGTAAGGTTAATATATACCTACGCGTAACCTCTACGCATAAGGTCCAATTTTTTCTTACACGTAATATTTCTTACGCGTAAGTTAGGATCCTACGCGTGAGTTTACGCCTACGCATATATCATTTCTGTCTACGCATAACTTTACCAATCCTACGCATAAGCCTGGATCATACCTTCGTTATGAATTGTTACGTGTACAAACTTGTAAATAAACTAATCATATCGTCACGAATCCAATAATGTCACTAATAAATCTAAAACGTTTGAGATGTTGTGAACCATAAGTGATAACATAAACTTTAAAACTTGAAGTTAACTAACTCACAAAACATTTCACGACGTCATTGGACTATTGGACATACAAGTGACTTAGGACTCGTAACAATCTTTAACACTGTACATTCAATAACTAGACAATAAGACCTTCTGTTGACTAACATTATGTCTTTCGATATGTTGGTTCTTTTGGCTAATGTTATTTCAGATCACGATATGGCTGAACAAATGAATGTGGATGCATCAGAAGTTCTCTCCATTGCTGATATCTATCCTTAAAGCCATCCAATGAAGATAGGAAAGAATAATCTCCGTGTTGACTTTGACACCCTCACTTGCTCTGAGTCTTCGTGTTTAATTGCTATTGATATTCTGAGGACTCATCCGTATCAGAATATGCTCACTCACTCTGCAACTGTTCCTGATATCTACATCCAACAGTTCTGGAACACTATGGAAAGGGTCAAAGGACAGACTGCTGTGACGGTGACTCTGAATCACAAACAAGTCACCATTACACCTGCTGACTTAAGGGCTATTCTCCTAATTCCTGAAGTCGAACCAACCAAAATATATGCCACACCTGCTGAAGAGCTCACTCTCCAATTCTTAATCGATATCGGTTATGACGAGGCTACAGGAGTAATCACCAAGCATTCTCACGTAGAGCTTAAGAGTATTCCTCAACCATGGAGAACTCTCTACATGATCATCACCAAGTCTATTTCTGGTCGTGACAGTGGCTATGAGCATCCTAAGCTCATGGAACTGCAAATATTTTGGGCATTGGTCAACATGAAACACATCGCTATCGAAGCTCTTATTTGGGATGACATGATGTCATTTCTCAACAAGCTTGGCTCAAAGATTCCCTACATCAGATATACTAAACTGTTGATCCAGAGAGCACTTGGACTCCATCCTGATATTCCCAAGAGGCTCAATGACCCCGACAATCACGATATGTTGACGTAGCCTATTCTATCTTTCAGAATCAAGGAATCGTCTACAAAGAAACAAGGTGCTGTGTTGCCAGATTTCCTTCTAACTGAAGATGTCAGAAAGCTTGAAACGTACAAAAGGTATCTGGAAGCAGTTAGACAAGGCAAAGATGGTCATCTCGACAAAAAAATCTTCTGGAACACCTGTAAGGAGAACCAGAAGAGGAAGTACAGGAAGTGCAACAAGTACTGTAAGTCAAAGGAAGTTTCCTAAAAGGAATCCTCCTTCTAAAAGGATTGTTCCCGTAAAGGAAGCCGAACCTATTCCCACACTTGAACCGCAAAGAAAGCTTGTGGACGAGAGCTCTGAAGATACTGATACAGATGAAGAGGTTCATTACTCTGTAACTGCAACTGAAGCACCTGCCTCAGTAGCTAAACCTCCAAGTCCTCCAGCTGTCCAAGGAAAAGGGAAGACTCCAGCAATTGTACCCTATGATGAGAGCTCTGAAGAAGAAGAAGGGAAACTGGATAAATCATACAAGAAGAAGTTTAAAATCGTCAGACATCTTCAAAAGGCTAAAGAATTTGCTAAAGACCAAATGGGTGGCCCCGGTGGGTCAAGTGGTGCAGCTCAATCTTCACCAACTCCTGATGCGGTTAATCAACCCGATAAGGGAGCTGGTGCCACCACTCTTGTGCAACAACAAAAGCCTGCAGAGGATACTATTGTATATGATTTTGAGGAACCGGAAACTGAGAAAGATAAAGATGCTGCTTACGACGATGTGCTTCTGGATAGTCCTACACGCTCACAGAAGGAAACTTCTGAACCACCAAAGGACCCGGAATCTCCTCACATCTCATCATCATCGGATTCTTCGTCTCATTCATCACAACCACCATCCAAGAATTCAACCAAATCATCATCCAAATCCGTGAAGAAACCACCTAAATCTTGGGTTTCTCATGCTCATGAACGGATTGTCAAAGCTGTAAAACAAGTCAGAAATAAAAACGTACTTAACATCAAGTTGAATTTCTTTGCTGATCACATACAGCATCTGTATAACGAGCATGACAAGATGCAAGAAGAAAGGAAGTTTATCCAGGAATTCATGAAAAGTCATCGTAAAGAGGAACTGGATGAAATGATTGAAGGTTACACTCAAAAGTACCTTCAAGATATCGTTCCTAAAGTCCAAAAGGAACTGGAGAAGACAGCAAGAGATCATACCCACAAGTTTCTTCTCGACACTGTCCCCGGTGTGACTAGAGAAGTATTTTCCAGACAACTCACCCCTAACATCGTCGCATTGGTTAAACATACAATGGCCAAAGAAGCTGATCTCTCTGAATCTGAGTTAATCGCTAAACTAGTGATGCAAATGTCAAAGCGATCTGGAACGTTTACTTCGGATGAAGCTAAATTTTTCGAAGGTCTACTTGCTTTTCAACTCAGATCATCATGCAAGGAGTCAGCCGATCAACCCAAACGGCCAAGAGATGACGATGATAAGGACAAGGACTCTGCATCTAAACGTCAGAAGCAATCTGGTGAATCTTCTTCGATGCCACCTCCTCCACAACGGACTTCTTCTCAACAGAAGTCTCCTCCACCTCGGTCTTCTACTGATAAACCTCGGAACGATTTCGAGTTACCACCCCTGACTCAAAAAACAGGTGATTACTTTGAGTATACGGGTGGTGACGATGAAGAGGTCCTTGAGCCCCAACAACAACCCACCTCTCCTAAACAAGGACAGAAACCAGCATCATCATCTAAGCCTTCGAAAAAGAAGAAGAAAACGCTTCATACTGACGTCGTATCATGGCTAGATGACGATAAAACTGAAGAATTTGAATGGTTTGCTACACTTGTTAACAACACTCCCTACCCTGAAGAAGGTCAAGAATTGGTAGACGGTAGTACCTTGGAGCATGCAAAGATTTTGCAAGAAAGGTTCCGTGTGAAGAAGATGACGAAATCTGAATTGAAGCGCATCAAAAATGAAGCATTCCTACTTTTGAAAGACAGCTCGGAAAGTGCAATCGAGGTTGAATATCACCTTGAAAACATTGCTCGAGCCATGTCTAATAACATGGATTGGCTCAACCCAGAAGCAAACATCGACTTCACCAAACGGGACAATCCTCCATATTACACCGACTGGTCTCGACCTCTACCTACCATTGGCCAACCTGATCAGCCTAGGATTCCTTTCAGACATTTCTTCAACAAAGACTTAGATTTTCTTCAACACGGTGGCGATGGTTCAAGGAAATACGCTACATCTCTGACACTTCCATTCCCTGCTGCCATATACTCTGATTGTATAGCCATCGAGGAACGTGCTACCCACATGTTCTCCGACAAAGTGGTAGCTTATGACCAAGATGCAATGTATGGGATTCACCATTGGCCAGAACGCCGAAGAATCTACTACAGAAGCTGCTTGGTCCAGAAGTCTCAACATGCAGTGTTCAGTACTAAAAGTATCGTGGCCATCCAACATGTTGGTCTATCGTCTAAATGGGACTACACTTTTCTCAAGAATATTGTGGTCAAAAGACAAGACGAAAGGGACTATGCATTCTCTGAAGCTGACTTTGAGAATTTGAACATCAACGATATTGAAGACATGTACCTTGCCAAAGTTCAAGGTCACATGAGACAATTTCCAACTGAAGTACAACGTGAATTCATCAAGTCACTGCTCATCTTCATCAGACGCATAGTCATCAAAGAACGTGTTGAAGATCTTCAGCTTGCCGTTGAATCATATCAGAAACGTGTCAACTTCACTCCACCACAGCTTGATCTTCCCGATATCAACCAGCTATCACAATTAACGCTCATCAGCAAACCGTTTGGTGTCGTTTATCGCAGTGAACTTCATCGAAATTGCTTGATGGCGTGTAATGAGCTTCACAAATTTGGAGATCATACTCTGAAGATGGTTAGGGACGGATTAGCTTATCGATTGAAGGATATACGTGAAAACATTGGGAACCCTAAGCGATGGAATTCTCAGGATCGGAGGAATGTGAGAAGGATCATCACCATGATTGATGAACGGTTGTTCAGAAGGGATCAGTTCAGAACGTTGGAAAGTTTTGTTGGTGGTCGACCCAGGATCAACATCACCGGCTATCAACGCCCTGTTCGTACTCCTGGGAACATCACTGCACTTCCTGGTACTCCTTGATTTGGTTCTTTCATTAAAAATTTTTTGGATGTATGATGATATATGTCAATGGCTTGTGCACACATAACAATGTAAAACCCGTAATTGTCAAGAAAGGACCCTGTGGTACGCCTCAGTGCCACAATCCTTATAAAAGGAGCGAAAGCTTCTTATTTTTGAGTAAAACCTATCAAACCTTTCATTTTTCAAGGTTTTGCTCAAAAACACAAGTACTTCCCCGTATGATTTTCAAAACCTCAACCGTTTATATCACTTGTTGAGGGGGAGTATTTGATTTAAAACTTTGTTCACAAATTGTTCATAGTGGTCATCTTCCCGCAACACTCGAAATGGTCATATTTATTGTCAACCGTTCAAAAATAACATTTTTATGCCATTTTTGAGGGGGAGAAAATTTGTGTGATAAGAAATATGTTGTGCAAAATGCAAATGAATCTGTGGACTTCAGACTTAACCAACGAATTGACGGTACTAAACTGTTTGTAACTCGAAAAGACTTGTCCTGGACGGGTAATAATTTCAAACTAGTTCGCTAGTAATGTAAACGTGTCTCGCAAAGGACTTGTCTGAGTAGAATGTACCATTCGAGAAACTCTTGATAGACATGAACTCTGACGGGTATGACAACCTTTCGAGGTTTGTCTACACCTTCAAGGTAGTTATTGGAGCTAGTTGTCACCTAAAAACTAACAATGTAACTCTTTAACTACGCAACGTAACCGTGTCTCGCGGGGGATTGTCTATCTCGAGTGGATCAATTCAAAATGTGCGCACTCTTTCCTCACTGTGCATTTAACCATTAAAACTATTAAGCACATGTGGAGGGGGAGTATTTATGCAAAACCTTATCTCTCACAGTGGTTCAAACATGTTTTTCATTTACAAACCATTTGAGAGATATTTTCACAAACAGTGGTTTTAATGGCAACATAGGTTAGTCATGGAGTTATAAGGTGACTAAGGTTAGGAATAACCGTCCTATGATCCGCCAGAGCCGGATGGATCTACCCAAGGACATCACAAATAGTTAGTACTTAGAAGTCCTTTGGTACGATTGTAAAAAGGAGAAAATGAGAATCGGAGAAAGAAGGAGTTGAAGAATCAAAAAAAAATGCAAAGAAAAGGGTGAAAAGAAACAGCCCTCCAGATTATTCAAGTTAGGGCAGACACCGGGTTCAATTCATATGCTACTGATTGTCACTTAGTGACACCGGTATTGAAGATTAAAAGTCATCATGGACCCAGTGACGCATGCACTAAACCTTCTTAGCCACTCAAGTTTCTCTCAACAGAAGCTTGTTTCATTCTCACATGGAACCCTACGTAAACTATTGGCTTTCTCTTAGAGATCGCTGGTATTGAAGAAGGAGACCCTCTCCCTAGTCTCCGCTCAGGAAAAACAATACGCACTATTGAGTCTAGAGCCACGAGATTCATCAAAAGATCTCTTAGGAACACTTGACATTTCATCACTTGTTGATCAACAAATAAGATCTTCAGTGATTCAGTGGTTCATATCGAGTCCTTCACAGATCTTAGCAATCTGTCGAGAACATTTATGAGAGGTTCACTTCTGTGATTCTCAGTGATTGAATGGAAACTCCTGCCAGGGTCAACATCAAACAGCCCTGACAGCAGGTCACTTCGGTAACTCCCCGTGGATTACGCGGAGTGTGTCTCAAACGGTCTACAGTCGTGAGGTGATGCTTCGGTGTACCTCAGGGACTCATCTGAACCGTAGATGTACTTCGGTACATCGCGTTATCTCACTTGTGGGACTCCAGTTCAGGAACGGCCTTTGTAAGAATTAGAGTTGTGTTTTCACACTATGCTGTTAACACTCTCGAAGTTCAAACTTGTAAGTGCCGGAAACCGCTTATTACTAACCGTTTGAAATGTTTTCTTCTTATGGAAGCTCCGGAGCGGAATGATCGTGCTGATTCTTCTCATGCTCACGCCAACATCATCACTAATGGAAGTTCTATTCGAATGCAACACAACAGTCAGAATGATTCTTCATCAAATCAAAGAATCTACAAAGTCAAAGACTTAAAAGAACTTCATCAGTATTGATGTCCAACATCAAAGAGCGTGTGAGCATGTTGAAGAATGACGTGGAGACACTGGAGCAGCGAAGCAGACCTGAGGCAGACTTGATGCAGACAACAACATTCTATCACTTCCACCACAAAGAACAATGATCAAAGAACAAAGTTTAAGATGACGTCAAAGCATAACTGTACAAAGATAACTATCTCTCTACACTGGGGAGATTGTTCGAATCAAGGCAATTCCTCTCACAAGAAAGAAGAATGTCAGAAGACGTCAGAGCTACTATTACATCAACGCCTTCACCGTTTACATTCGTATATACTTGAGGGGGAGATTGTAGGAATCACTCCTAAACTGTATTTCAAGTATTTATATTTCATATGTAATAGGTAGCTTATTATGGCCTTTATGTTTGTTTAAGGTCTAGCTTATGTAGAAGGCCCATAAGCTTAGGCCCAAGCCCATATAAGAAAGGATGGGAACTAGGAGTGTTTCCCTAGCTTCCCTCCTATAAATACTCTTGTAAACCCTCATTTGAGGGTTGGTTGTTCAAGTTTTCTTTCTTTCACATACTCCTTACGCCTAACCGTATTATTATTGTTTGTGTGTGTTAGATCTTGTTCAATCGCCTCATCTTCTTTCTATATTACTTGTGTTTGTAAAACTAGTGACCTAACAAGACTACACTTGTGTAGTTAGGAATAACTAAATGATAAGAGGCATTAGGATAACCCTTGTTTGATACCCGTAATATAATTACTTCTTCCACATCGGTTGAGTAATTCCCCCACACCCTTTGCGTTGTACTCATCTTTAGTACACGATACCCCTAGTTAACCCCTCAGAGCCTATCCTTTTCGCGGTTCTCGTGATGTTTCGGTTTTTCCGGAATATCAATGAAGAGCATTGTTTACACCCCACCCCCAAATATACACCCAAATAGCCTTAGCCTACCCCTTATGCACTCACTTTTAGTGCAAATGTTTGTTATCACCCTAAACCCTTAGTTCAATTATCTGGTTGCTTGCATGAGTTGCTAAGTCGAGTCATATCCTTTGTATACAAGTTTTGGACGATTGGGATTCATGGAAAAAGTTAAAGTTTATGAAATGATGGGAAGGGAACGTTAAATTCAAATTCCCTTTGTTTGCGTAATAATGTACCCCAAGTGTTTTGATCTTTTCAATTCTGGTCAAATTAGTGTTAGAGCAATAAAAACTCAAGTGTAGGGATGTGCCTATAAATCCCTATCATTTTGATGTTACCGTAGAGGATGGTAGAGTAAAAGTGTATGGAAAAAAAAAAAAAAAAAAAAAAAAAAAAAAAAAAAAAAAAAAAACGAAAAAAAATAGAAAAAGAGAAAAAGAAAAAAAAATAGAGTGTAAAATATATATATATATATATATATATATATATATATATATATATATATATATATATATATATATATATATATATATATATATTTATATATATATATATATATATATATATATATATATATATACTACCATCCTAAATCTATCCTTTAAATTTATGTTTGTTTATTTCCGTTACCTAGAGTTTTAGAGTGTCGAGTCTTGGCTTAGCAACGCCATTCTTCGTATGCATTTAACATAGAGATTTTTTGACTTGCCACCACTAAATAGCCTATCCCACCAAACCCTTGTTTCCCTACCGTAAGCCTAACATTACAACCCTTTAAAAGACCTCTTTGATAGTCTTTCTTAGGTGCTTACACCAAAGCGATGGAGGTTTGATCTATTCTCAAGCCTATGGTAATCTATGTACTAGGACCGGTTAATGAGTGTTTACCTTCCATTTCCTATTTGTTATATTTCATATATACACCCGAGAGATATGTGAGTATCCAAACACCCCATGTGAGGTGCTAGTATGTAATTTCCGTGCATGTTATGACTTTTGCGGGCTTATATGTGTTGTGGACCGTTTTAAATCAATGCTTCATGACCCCTAACTTATAAATTAATTGGCTAAAAGCACATTTGCTTGAAGACAAGCAAATAACAAGTGTAGGGATATTTGATAAGGTTTTAAAAGGTACCATTTTGAGGGGTCGTTTAAGTCCTTATTTGATCACTTTTGTATCCGTTATTGCTTAATATCGTTCCTTTTCACTTTTTAGGTCTCTTGAAGGCAAAATGCTGGAATGGCACTTATTTGGACGAAAAGGCGCGAATATACGAAGAAAATGGCCAAAGTCAGAATCGAGACACTCAAAGCTGCTAAAAACAGAAGGCGACGGCGTCAGGTGTTAATTGCGACGCCGTCGGAGGATTTTTGTGACGATACAGAAGCCAAAAACCCTATTTTCAAGTGACGACGTCGGGCTTTAAAAGAGTAGGCCGTCGCTACTCAGACGGCCTAGATGCAATCCAGATGACGTCAGAAGCTGAAGAGGACGGCGTCACAGACATAAGGTGACGCCGTCGCAAGGTTAACGTGGCCAAGACAAAACCCTAATGACGGCGACACGACGGCGTCACAAAACATAAGGTGACGCCGTCGCATATGTAATATTATATATAGAATCCGAATTTTTTAGTTTTAAGAGAGTCTTTTGTGGAGTAAAAACCTAAAACCGAACCAAGGGTGTCTTGTACAGTATTTTAGGGTTCCAAACCCTATCTTACATCAAGATAAGTATTTACTTCATCAATTTAATTATGTCTTTGATTATTTGTGTGTATGCTTGCATGTTCTCCATGTCCGGCTAATTTATTTGTGTGTTTGCTTAGGGAATATGAAACTTAATTATTGAATATTGATTGGTTGTTTCCTATCTTAGTTGATTAATGATCTAGTAATGCGATAGGTCATTCGTTGTGTACTTAATGCTTGATTCATCTTTGTGAACCTTAGAATATAATTACCTGAGTAGTTGTAAGCTAAACCATCCAAAGAGTGCCTTAGAGTAAGAGTTTATTATCCCTAGTGGGTTTTGTAAACGAGACCCTTTGGTAAGTTCAAAGAGTTAGGGAGAAACGCATACCCTACAACTTTAGACACACAACGCAACTAAGAATAAGGACGTGACAACTCAACCATCAATAGGAGATAATTAAGGAGTAGTAAAACCTAAGTAAACACATCTTTAAACTATCATACGAGCACACATTAATTAGACATAGACTACCACCACCTTAGTTTAGATAATTAGATAATTGTAGAGTAATCGGTAGAAATACCAACCCCCCCAAATCCAATACCCGAGATTCGTACCTTTCAATTTCCTAAAAAATATAAAAAGATAAAAAATAATCTTCCTCAACCTCAACCTTAGCGTAGTAACTTCTCACTAGCATTCTTATTCCCCTAGAGAACGATATCAATACCCGTGGCTTACCCTAATACTACACTACAACGATTAGGTTCACTGCCTAGGGTGTTGAAAAACTTGCTCGACGAAAAGGAAGTTCCTTTGACCCCCAACGCGCTGTGTAAGCGTATCACCAACCAATATGATGTGGCCAAAATTAATGACACCGAGGTGACAAAGGACCCAGGAATTCCTACTAATAACGGAAGCACCAAAAACGTCCAACCTCCGGTGGTTCAAAAAGTTGGGCCTAAGACATCGAGAATTGATCCGAGTCTTTCACGTTTTACGGTTAAGAGTTTATCGATGATACATGCTGAGCAAAGGAAGAAATTAGAAAAGGAGACTACAACGGTTGTGGTCAAAAATGCTAGCTCTAAGAGCACACCACTTGTCCCACCTCCGCTTTCTGTGTATCGAATTGATCTTGTTCCTAAAAACGTCAAACTTTCTTTCAGTGGCAATCCCACTCCTTCTTCTGAAAATATGGAACTTTCTTCTAAACAAATCATTTCTGATTCTTCCTCTTCCCCCACTCAATCTAAGGAGGATGATTCTATCATGAAAGAAATCGAGGCTTATTTGAAAAGTGATTCAGTTTCACCGAAAATTGATAATGCCGACATCGACATCGAGGGAGATATTCGTTTAATTAAAGAAATGCTCTTTTCACTCTCTCCGAAAGAAAAAGAAATTAAAGAAGTTAATCCATCTACGAATCCTTCGGAGCCCAAGCTCAAGGATTCTTCTATCAATTTACTTCTCGAGGATTTCGCCGATGAACTCGCTCGCATAGATCCTCTTCCACCGGGAAGTGAGGATGACGTCTTTGATTTTAGAGCCGACTTACGTGAAATTGAATATTTGTTATATCAAGATCCGTCGATTTATTTCGAGAAGTTCACCGATGAACTTGCTCCTACCGACTCGATTCTTTCCGAGAATGAAGAAAATGAATATGATGATCCATTCTACCCGAAGAAAGATAAAGAAGTAAAGATTTCGACTGATGAGCTTGTCGATTCTGAGGTCCAACATCATTTTTTATCCGAGAGTGATTCCTCGTCTCGTGAGGATTTTCACGTAGATGATACTTTGATTTCCTTCCTCTCCGAGGACAAGATTTTTAACCCTGGGATACTCATCGAAGAGGACATTCATATGACAAAAATTAACCAAAAAAAGGATCTTCTCTTGGATGCCTTCATGTTTGAGCCTTTCAGAAACACTTCTCTATACCATGGACTCCCTTCTTCTATGGAGTCGTTTCTTTTTTATCCGTCATCCCGACGTCCGCCCGCAAAACCACCGGATGATGGATCACTCTTTCTTGATACACCTTATGTGAGTTCGGGAGATGTTATCCCATTTGTGCTTGAGCCCGACATTTTCTTTCCCTCCCAACCCACCCATTCTCTTTCCCTCCGGAGTGAGGATACCATCTTTGATCCGGGTATTCCTTCTGCTTGTTTCCCCAAGGACAAATGAATTCGGGGACGAGTCAGGCTAGCGACTCGGTGATCAAAAACAGTAGCGCTTCGTTGGAGGCACCCCATGCTTATCTCTATCTTCTTTCTAATAAGTGACGTGAAGGGGTTAGCCTCTTCAATTTCTCGTGTTTGGTTGTTTGTGATATTGTGTTTAGGATTTTCCTGATATGAAGACTCTCGTGCTCGAAGTTTGTCTTTTCTCCACTCGAGTTTCATGATCGATCCTGATGGAAATCCGATATTCGAAATCTTATCGACTAACGTTTATCTTTGAGCATACTTAATAAACGGCTTTTAGATTTTCGTTGATACCCTTACCTTTAAACATTGAGGACAATGTTTCGTTTT
Source organism: Chrysanthemum seticuspe (assembly GCA_019973895.1). NCBI lineage: Eukaryota > Viridiplantae > Streptophyta > Magnoliopsida > Asterales > Asteraceae > Chrysanthemum > Chrysanthemum seticuspe. Next base: position 174,491,659 of record BPTQ01000007.1, read on the forward strand.
AGTCTGGGGTGGGTAATCTTCGATTTGATTTGACCGCACTTGCTTATTTTTTTTGTCGTGTACTCTCGCAACCCCGTTTTTCCTTAGAAAATGAAAAAATTGTGCAAAAATGAGAAAAATTTAAAATTTTTTGTAAGCTTTTGCTAGTTTTATGATTGAAAAGTTCTTGCTAGTCTCTTAGAAGTTTCTTTAAATATGCGTTTTTCTTGAAATAGCCTTTGCTAATTGCTTAGACAAGAGGCTATAAAATGCGATTCTAGCTTACAAGGCCAATAATTTGCAAGTCTCCCTAAGTGATTTTAAATATGCGAAGCTTAAACAAGAATTTGCTAAGCGTGGAGTACATGGTTCTCTTTAGAGCCCATCGAAGGTACTTATGGCTTTTTGTTCCCACAAAATTGTTTCACCCCATATCTGTGAATAAATAATTAGAGATGTTGAGTTTTTGGCAATAGTTAGTTCTTTATCTTCTTAAAAGAATCTTTGTTTTAAAAATTGGGTACACATCAAGGACTCGTAATAAATAAGTAATAAGTGATAAATAAAGTTATGAGCTGCGGTTCGAGATCGGACCCTTGGATCTTTAGCCAGGATTGGATGAGGTCTTGGTCTAACCCACTGGGATCCTCATTTCATGAAGCCTATAGTCTTGGAATTATCCCGTGAAGCTCCATGGTTCATAGCTCATATAATTAAAAGTATAAGTGCGAAAAAAAAATGATAAAAAAAAATAAAAAAAAAGTGTGAAAAAAAAATTAAAAAAATGAAAAAGTCAAAAATATAAGTGAATAAAAAATTCCTTGATGTGGACCTCATTTTTGAGACAATGGTTCTTGAGAGAAGATGGATAACTAATTAGCGACTTAGCTTTATATCTTTATCGGAATAAAAATTATCGAAACGAGAAATTTGAAGAAATTCAGTTCTCACCAAAAATAAAATAAATAGAGGAAAATAGGAAAATGGGAGCAAAAGGTAATTACACAAGTAACTTCCATGGGTAGTGTTAGAATCTAGAATCATATTTAACAATGATTTCGATTTTACGCTTAGTTTAGGGACTTGTGGAAAATCAGGGACGATGTATTCTATCCGTATGGTCACTTCACGCTGTGTTGTGTTTCCTACGCCGTGATCCTAACGTGTCGTTTGGAAAATGTTGGAGTTATTGATCGACATGAAAGTTCAACAAATCGTCACTCATAATCGGAATGTGCTTAATCGTAATATCTACATGTGAAATTAAAAGGTAAACGGGGCGTTTTTAGAATTAAGGCTTTCTTAATCTCTTTTGAGGAATCTTTGCTACTTCTTCATAGGTTTAGTAGAAAGAGATTGAAATCCTTGGTTTTAGAAGCGTGAGTTGATTGCATTGCGTGGGGACACGACAATGGTCTCGTCTGGGGTATTTTGATATGTGCAAAAACACATATCATTTCTTTTCTAAAATAAACCCAAAATAACCAAGAAAGAGCCGTTTATTGCTAATATTCGTTGTTTTCTTGAGTTTGTCCTTGTGCAGGTACGGATATGTCAAAACGCACAAAAGATAGCCAAATCAGACGAAAATCCGAGCACGAGAGATAAAGAGTGCTAAAGCTGAGCCGGATGGTCAGAATTGTGCATTTGTGAAGATTTTCAAGCTGAAAAGATAATTTCTGAAAAGATATGTTCAAGATTAAAGAATTGTCAGAATCAGTCCCTGAACTTTCATCAATTGGCAGAATCTACCCCTAAAGTTTTAGAAATGACAAATTTAGCCCTTGGATTATTTGAAGGTTGTCAAGTTTAGCCCTTGGAATAAATTTTCAGAAGTTACAAGTGTAACACCCTAGGCAAATCCTACATCGGCTGTGGCCTGGAGAGATGCTGGGCTCATAAGATAACATTCGCCTTAAATGACACAACGCGTTTTGTGGTCTACTGCGGGTGGAGTTCTTAGGAACTGGCAGTTAAGCGTGCTCATGTGAGAGTAGTACTGGCTTAGGTGACCTGCCGGGAAGTCTTCAAATGAGGCCACAAAAACAAAGCCGTGAGCCTGCGGGCAAAGCAGACAATATTGTGGTCTGAGTAGGCGGGGTGTTACAAGTGGTATCAGAGCCATTCCTGAGCCGTTCGGGATGGTGGGGCAAACCTCATCGAGGACGATGAGTCCCTAAGGGGGGGTGATTGTAACACCCTAGGCAAATCCTACATCGGCTGTGGCCTGGAGAGATGCTGGGCTCATAAGATAACATTCGCCTTAAATGACACAACGCGTTTTGTGGTCTACTGCGGGTGGAGTTCTTAGGAACTGGCAGTTAAGCGTACTCATGTGAGAGTAGTACTGGTTTGGGTGACCTGCCGGGAAGTCTTCAAATGAGGCCACAAAACGCGTTGTGTCATTTAAGGCGAATGTTATCTTATGAGCCCAGCATCTCTCCAGGCCACAGCCGATGTAGGATTTGCCTAGGGTGTTACAATTTATGGTATCAGAGATCTAGGTTTTAGGACCCTTAGAGCTTAGGCTATGACCTGCGAGAAGTGGGTAGATTTAGGATTTTCCTTTCTGCGTACTTCTTTGCGTACCCTATCGTATTTAAGCTTTGCTGATGGTTAGTATTTCTTTTAGATGGTTATCCCTCGCTGCCCTAGTTCATCTGATAGGAGTAATTGAGGACCGGCTAGGCAACATAAGGAGAAGATGAAGTGGGCCGTTGTCATTGCTAAGGGCTGCACGAGGTATGGTAAAGTGAAGCGGACTAATAAGAGGATAAGAGTTCCGGCCTATATGTGGCCATGCGCCATCGAGGAGAAGCTGACCTTGAAGACCATTGACGGAGAGGTGGTGAAGGAATATGAAACTAAGGTTGTTGACAACCAAGGTTTCACTACTAGATATCCTGATAGGTGTCCCAAGTTCGTTGAGGATGAAGGAGTAGGACGAGCTGAGAGTCGCGATCTGTATGCCTTTGTGGATCGTGTGCCGGAGGAGGAAGAGAGGAAGCGTAAAGGTGGCTTTGCTAGTCGCTTACTACCACAGCATGAAGGAAACAAGAACGGATGGATAAGCGAGGAAGAAGAGGAAGAAGAGGAACCCGAGGAAGAATATGAGGTGGATTCGGATTTGGAGTCTACGGCTACTAGTAGGTTCAATCCGACACAAGAATAGGAATTTCGCTTCTGATTTGTTACCCTCTTTATGAGAATTTTCTGACAGTTGATTTTGAGTTAGGTTCTTTTGTTTTCATTTTGACGTTTGAATCTCGGATTATTAAGTTTCATTTTGGGAATTCATCTTATGTCGACTTTGCAAATTTTGTTTGATGGATGGAAATAAAACAAAATTTTTAAAGTATAATTCCTGTCTGTTGTTGTTTTTTTTTTCTGATAGATTCGTTAAGTTTCCGTTAGTCCTCATAAGTTTCGTCTGCTATTCGTTGTTTAATTACCGCTTGGATGAAGTATGGCCATCAGAATGGTATACTCATGTGTATCTGGTTTGTTATAGTATGTTACTTGCTATCTGTGTATTATCTGTATGTGGTATGCTTTGTTATGATATTAGTTATGTGTTTTGTCATGAACCGAGACCGAATATAGTGACAATAAGAACTTGTTATGTGATGCAAGTATTATGACGCCTGATCAACGTAATAATACCGAGATCACATAATCTGAACTTATTGAAGGTAAATACCGAGATCACAAAACGCGTTGTGTCATTTAAGGCGAATGTTATCTTATGAGCCCAGCATCTCTCCAGGCCACAACCGATGTAGGATTTGCCTAGGGTGTTACAATTTATGGTATCAGAGATCTAGGTTTTAGGACCCTTAGAGCTTAGGCTATGACCTGTGAGAAGTGGGTAGATTTAGGATTTTCCTTTCTGCGTACTTCTTTGCGTACCCTATCGTATTTAAGCTTTGCTGATGGTTAGTATTTCTTTTAGATGGTTATCCATCGCCGCCCTAGTTCATCTGATAGGAGTAATCGAGGACCGGCTAGGCAACATATGGAGAAGATGAAGTGGGCCGTTGTCATTGCTAAGGGCTGCACGAGGTATGGTAAAGTGAAGCGGACTAATAAGAGGATAAGAGTTCCGGCCTATATGTGGCCATGCGCCATCGAGGAGAAGCTGACCTTGAAGACCATTGACGGAGAGGTGGTGAAGGAATATGAAACTAAGGTTGTTGACAACCAAGGTTTCACTACTAGATATCCTGATAGGTGTCCCAAGTTCGTTGAGGATGAAGGAGTAGGACGAGCTGAGAGTCGCGATCTGTATGCCTTTGTGGATCGTGTGCCGGAGGAGGAAGAGAGGAAGCGTAAAGGTGGCTTTGCTAGTCGCTTACTACCACAGCATGAAGGAAACAAGAACGGATGGATAAGCGAGGAAGAAGAGGAAGAAGAGGAACCCGAGGAAGAATATGAGGTGGATTCGGATTTGGAGTCTACGGCTACTAGTAGGTTCAATCCGACACAAGAATAGGAATTTCGCTTCTGATTTGTTACCCTCTTTATGAGAATTTTCTGACAGTTGATTTTGAGTTAGGTTCTTTTGTTTTCATTTTGACGTTTGAATCTCGGATTATTAAGTTTCATTTTGGGAATTCATCTTATGTCGACTTTGCAAATTTTGTTTGATGGATGGAAATAAAACAAAATTTTTAAAGTATAATTCCTGTCTGTTGTTGTTTTTTTTTTTTCTGATAGATTCGTTAAGTTTCCGTTAGTCCTCATAAGTTTCGTCTGCTATTCGTTGTTTAATTACCGCTTGGATGAAGTATGGCCATCAGGATGGTATACTCATGTGTATCTGGTTTGTTATAGTATGTTACTTGCTATCTGTGTATTATCTGTATGTGGTATGCTTTGTTATGATATTAGTTATGTGTTTTGTCATGAACCGAGACCGAATATAGTGACAATAAGAACTTGTTATGTAATGCAAGTATTATGACGCCTGATCAACGTAATAATACCGAGATCACATAATCTGAACTTATTGAAGGTATACGACGTCTGGGAAATGCCTGTGATTGATGTGTGTATGGACTTGACATGTATCTGTTATTTGGTGCTTCTCATGTTCGTTTGAAATTCCGTACCTAATTGTGAGATCTGTAGTCGATATCTGTTACGTGTAAGTTTTTGGTACGTTTGGAATCCGAAGTTGTTATGACATGTACGAACCTATAGATTGCTATGACCACCATAACCTTATATGTCTCCCCATATTTCTGCGACTATTGAGGCCGATAGGATTTATTTCGTCTATGCATATGATGTCCTCATCATTAGATATCTGGATAAGTCAGAATTTGTCGTTTGATTTTCTGCGTCTCATCTGTTCTCCGCCATTATTCTGATGAGTAAATAATTATCTATTATAAGTATTTGAATATTGATTTGATCTCTGAATAAGTAAGAGTTCAAATATTCTGATAAGAAATCCATTTGTTCTGAGATAAGATTAACGTTCGATATATTCCTAGAAATTCTGAAATCCGATTCGTTTTCTGTTCTGTTCCGTCTTGTCCAATTTCGAGGACGAAATTTTCTTTTAGAGGGGAAGAATTGTAATACCTGGAATTTCTAAAGTTCACAAAAAGACCAAAATACCCCTACAATCAAAAAGTATGAATAACTAATTTAAAGAATACCAAATGAGCTATGTAAATTCAGAAAATTTATAAGAAATACCACATATGATCCAAATAAATTTTAATTACTTTGAAAAGCTAATTTTATAGTTTATGATTTTATAAAATCAGTTTTTGTATTTTATAAATATGGCCGAATATAATTATTAACTTTTATAAGAGAATAAAACTAATAAAAGCCCAATATAATTTATATTATTTAGAGTCCATTTATTTTAAGTCTAATACATTATAAAGCCCACAAGAAAAATAGTAAAACCTATATAAATACATTATACGGTTCATCTATATCCCTAATTGTCGATTTAACCCAAACCGACTCCCAAAACCCTCAAAAATTCGACTTCCAGTTTCCAGAGCTTAAGGCCATTTTTCTTGGACAATTTTGAAGGTAAAGGAGGTGATAAAAATCGTGTTCAAGGTCCTAAGCTACTGTTTTGATCGTGGTTAGTTTTTGGGGTACATTAGGGTTTCGGCGAGTGGAGTTTTTGTGCTTCTTTTGTTCTAACGATCCAAGCTCATCAAGGGTATGTTCCTAATGTTACTCTCAGTCCTACAAGTCATATAGAACACGTAAAAATTAGCCATGCATGTTAAATAAGTCATGTGGAATTGTTTTGAATTAAAACCCTAAAAGCGTATAAAAATAACGAATGAGCTTATGATAATTTTTAAGACCATGATTTGATTTTTCCAGAAGCTATTACATGTTATAAGACCTGAATAAAATACATGTCCATGAATTCGAAGCTTGTGTGAATTGTCTTGAGTTTTATGGTTCGATTAAGCATGGAAAAAGGAAAGATTTAAAAAGGAACGATTAGGGTTTGCATGAACTAGGGTTTTCTTGTTATCATTAAGGGTAATAAATGAAGTAATAATGATGAGCTAATGATTGGTTTAACCTAGGTTTAGGGCTTGTACTTGAATAATGCATATTCGGTTCTAAATAAAAGGTTTGGGTTGGTTTTGTAAATATTGAAACTTTAAGGTTATTTTTGTGAACAGTAAAATAAAGGTACTAAACGTATAAAAATAAGTATGGGGGTTAAACGTGTAATTTTGGATACTTAGAGGGCCATTCGAATTGTATTTAACTTAAAGGGTATGTTTTGTAAATTCTAAAACCTTCCGGCTAAAAGTGTAAAATCTGATAATATAAGGTTTGATCATATAATTAAAGATGTTAAGGGTGTAATTTGTAATTCTGAGTAATTATGGGTCAACATGTGTAAATGAGTTACGTAAGGACATGCATGAGTTAAGTTAATTTCCGTTTGAGTTTTCGTACGTTCTAGGTCAAAGTATAAATCATTAAAGAAGTAACATGTAAATTAAATGCGTAATAAATGATATTAAAAGTATGGAAACCCTAGAACCTAAATGGGAAGTTGATTAGGGTTAAAAGCTAAGTGTGTAATTTCGTTATTTCATGTAAGTTATAGATTATGTAAACTATTTTGGAAGAGAGTCTTAAAATCCGTTATTGACATTTGTAAACCCTATACTTTGAAAGATGATCATATGAGCTCTTAAATAAGATAATTATTATATTAAGCCCTTAAGTTTACCGTTTGTCATTTGCAACCCATAAGTTAAACTAATTAATGATTAAGACTCTAAAACATTGTAATTATGTCCGTCACTAAAAATGAGAATAATCTGACAACTTTAAAAGTATTAATGAGATTGATCCGTTATACTAATAAGTATTAAATAAATCATAATCCGTGTAGATTCGTTGAAGGAGACGCGACGTTACATCTTCGTATTTGTTCATTCGTTGCTTTTCTCTCATTTGCTTTAAGGTACGGATATTCTGTCTTACTTTAAGACACTTGTGTTATCGTACAGATATTTTGACCTTTTCAGTAAAAGTCCCTCATGTTTTCCTTCTTTGTCATTCTCTCATGCTTATTAGGATTTCCGATGCCATTGCTATGAACCCTTTCCTGAATGTTTGATCTGTTACTTATCTGAACTTATGTTCTAGTGAACTATGCAATATCTGATGTGAACTTATGTTAGGAAGACTTTGATATATACATTTGTTGAACCCTGCTATATTGGATTATGAACTTATGATTATGAACCTCTGGTTATGAACTTCTGTTTATGAATATATGATATGCCACTATGATATGAACCTTATGATATGAACTATCTGATATGTTATCTGTGACCTTGTGTGTGACTATGATCTGTGCTATATCTGAAAATCTGTTTGACTTAAGTTGGTTGATAATAACCAAATATTTAACTAGTCATGGGGGTTCCATGTCCGTATCAGTGATGCACCTCTGATATGACTCTAGGGCAGTAGAGTGATGTTCTGCCACGTCTCTGGATGGTGAAGCATATATTTGAATATGTAGGAAGGGGCGTATGGATGCATCCTAGATCTGATATGTTATCCGATATGTTATCTGGTGAATGATGTCGTGTGCAATACGCGTCTTCACAAAATTCTGGGAGCTAGCTACTCCATATATTTTTTGATGTTACCTTTTGAAGAAGAAAGATATTTCTGATATGATATGTTAGTGAATGTGCTTATGACGTATTTGTTTAAGTGATTATTAATTGCCATGATAGGATAAGATTGTTACCTGATTTGTATATCTGATATTATGATTTGTTATCGTTACGTGAATGTGTTGATCTGCGAGATGAATGTGCTAGTGTATAATTGAGTATTTTGAAGGTTAATTATCTGTCTGCGTATGTGACCTGCCATGTTGAAACTCTGCTAAGGTTAGGATTTGATCTGAGAACTGTTTAGTTATTATGTCTGCCATGACTTGTCTGATTATTCCGCTGCTATACTATTGCATCAAGAGTATTAATGTTGATTAATTGATTTGTATGAATGCCATGTTTATTTGTTTAGAAGTGTTTTCCGTTAGTTTGAGACTTTCCGTTTGGCTTATACGAAATCTGTTATTCGATATGTTGTGCGTTTGGTTGTTCTGATGTGTTTGTTTTTGTGTCTTTAATGTGTTATGTGATGTCTAAACTGTTAAGTGGTTGTTTGGATTTCTGCATGTTTGTGCTTCCGCAGAATCTTAAAAGATCCCTAGTCATCATTTATTTTGATTTCGTTAATTGTATATTTATTTTGTTTTAGCTTTTGTTTCGTTATATCTGTTCACTGGGCTTTGTAAGCTCAGCCGCACTTTTCTTTTCCTGCGGCAGGTATTAAGCATTTCAAGATGAGCTTATGGGATAGCTGATCTGGGTTTGAGAGTAGAGCTGAGAGCAAGACTTTACCATAGAGATCTTAGATTTATTTTGAAGTTTTAGTTATTTATGTTTTCTTTTTGGATATTTTGTAAAGGCTTCCGCTATTGTATAGTTATTAAAGTTCTGATATGAAACCGTATTGTGATATCTTTACCCTTGTCGGGTCGGGGTGTTACAACAAGTTTGGTCCTTGGATTTTCAGAAATGGCAAGATAGGTCCCTAAATGCTAAATGGATCACATTATTAGTCCTTGTCCAAAATTTATACCTTAAACCCAATATCAACTCACAAGCCCAAGTCTGCTACATCACACCTGGTCCATTCCTTTAACCCAAATCTTTACTCGGTCCAAACCAATTATCCATACCCGTTCCACCCATATACCCAGGTCAACTCCACTTAAACCCGGTCAACACAAATCAAAATATACTAAAAAAACTCACGCGCCAAATAATTCCCCCAAACCCAATCCCAGGTATGAACCCTAATATACCCCTCCTCCCAATTCAACAAATTATCCAAAATCAAGGGCATAATCGTCTTTTCCCTGACACATTATGACACCACCTGACACATGTGACTGCCAGGTCACCAATCCGTGTGTCATTCACCTAAATACTGCTCTCTAATTGGAGGAAAGGGCGTGGCATGTGCAATCCAAGGGCTGAGATCAAATGGGATACGTGGAAGATGATCCAAGGGTTCTAAATGCACTCAAAGAAGCACAGATGATGACATTCCAGATCCTTCCAAGGCATAAGCTAGGCTATAAATACCCTTTCATTTCTCATTTGTAATCCATGTAGAATTTGAGTAGAATTAAGTAGCTTATAAATGTTTTATGTTTAATTTTCATTTATGTATTTCTATATTTCAGTTTCCATTTGTAATCTCAAGTTTTATTAATTCAAGTAATTTCAGCTTTTGTCTTCAATTAATTTCAATTACTGTTTAATCGTTTTCAGTAGCTTATTTGTGTTCCAATTACTCAATCTAGCTTATCTCAAATCATTTCCAGCTTATTCTCTCTATCAAACAAAAATCACAAAAAAATAAGAAAAATACTTTAAAAATCAAAAATATTTCAAATCTGTTACTAAGCTGCAATCAGCTTGTGTTTATGTTTCCATAAGCTCTCTTAAGCTCACCTATAGCTTAATCAATGCTAGTTTAGACTACTACTCAGTTCTACATAAAAAACTAGTTCAATTCAGTCAAATACCTTTGCATTTGTACTGTGGAAAGCATAGGAAGTGGCTGTAAGGGATTAGCCAGAAGGACTTATACTCTAGCTTATTAATAAGCTAGAGAGCTTGTAGCTGCCATTTATTTGGTTGATCTCTGTTCAGCTGAGATCCAAAGTGAGTTTTGCTCAGTTTTTCTTAATTCACTGTTTCATTGTGATAGATCTAGTATAATTAGCTTAATATTGATAGTTTAGCTTAATTGAGATTGTATTAAGCTTATTGTGATAGTTCTAATCATTGTTTAGCTTATTTGTCTAATCTGCACTTATATCTGTTTTGATTCTGCATAAGTAATTCAGTTTTGTTTTATATATAATATAGCTGTCAAACTTGTTACAGTTAGAGGTACTTAAGTCATTCGAATCTGAATAATGGATTAGTGAAGCTTGGGATTGTGATTTGATTAGAAAAATTGGCACATCAGTTATTAAAAAGAGTGTTTGGTTCAGAAATTGAATTTCAGATTTAGGACAGTTCAGTGTTTAAGCTTAGTTACTAGAGTCATTTGTAGGTATATTCTAGTTATTTCAATCATCATTTTGCATCTGCACTTTCTGAAAGTCAAAATCACATAGAAACTTGTCTCATTTGCATAACAGTTAGAATTAGATCATCAAAGTTTGCACTTAGGTTTTAGAATTAGTGAATCTAGCTTATTTCAGTATTATTTTGTCTCAAAACATCATTTACATTCCATTTCATAAGCTCACAAGTTCAATAAAGTCAAATTTTACAAATCTGTCAAAAAGTCAAAATCTCATTTAAACTCTCAAACTGCAGTTACTTTTGCATTTTTAATTTCCTCATTTTTAATCCAAATCTGCTGTAATTCTAGACTTAAGCTCTTTGGTTGGTTTTGGTTAACAGGGGATTTTTATTTTATTTTTAGGATTTTTATAACCCACTTGAATTAGAGCTCAAAGTACCCCCTGTAGGGCCGTTTGGAACTTTAAACTAGAAACTGAACTAGTGCTTTAATCCTTTCTGCTTGTGCTTATTGGACTCGAATCAGTTGCAGTAGGTTTATTTCAGTTAGTTTAAGTTAGTTTTAGACTGTGGTAGCTTATAGTAGCTTATAGGTAGCTTTTAGCTTATTTCATATATGCTTATCACATCAGTTTCATGCCCAGTTCATTATCCTATGATCCCAAGTAGTTTCTGTCATTTTTCCCTGCTTCTAAGTATTATTTTAGAATTTTCTGGAATTTTTCATATTTTTCCATGCTTTTTTGCTATTTTTCTGCATTTAAATTCATTTTTAAGGCTTTTTAATTAGCATTTAATTCAAATAAATCAGAAAAGGTTCTAAAAAATATGTTTTCATTTTTCTCAGATTAAGAAAAATATAAAAAGCTAAAAAAATATTTTTCCATAATTTTCCTAGTTCAAAATATAATTTTCAGCAATTTAATTAGTTTTATTTAGTTTTTTTAATTCTAATAAATTCAATAAAAATCCTAAAAATTAGTTTTAATTCTTAGATAATTTTCAACTTACATTTTTAGTTAGAAAGTAGTTTCAGATCATATTTAGGACTTAGATTAGACGTAGTTGCATTTTATTCACGTTTCCTTAATTACGTTTTAGTTTAACTCGCGTATTTAGGACTACCGGTAGTATAATTTCCCTTTTATGCTTCCCCATTTCCCGTAGTTTAGATAAAATCAAAATCAAAATCCAAAACATCGAGCATTTTAATAACGAACCTTAAGCGACGTTGTCCATTCACACCTCGTTGGGACACGACTCGGATTTCCTAATCCGTATCACTTATCACTCACGGGATTCGATTCACTATCCTTTTTCCTAAAGGGATTTTAAATCATTCCTTGTGGTTATTTTTGATATCGATATTGTAAGTTTTATCCATACACACACCACCCTAAACCTACAACGAATCACATATCATCATCGCTTTTCAGACATCATTAATGATTTGGACAAACACAACATCATCATGCCTCGAATTGCTGTCAACACTAAGTTCCTAAGTAGTCTTGGTCCGGAATGGGAGAAGTATGTCATCTTTCTCCGTCAAGCTAAGAACCTTCATCATGCTACATACGGATTGTTGTGCGACTATTTGAAGCCTCACCAAAAAGAAGTTGACAAAGAAAGGACTATCTGTGGACTCCCGACTTCACAGTCAATTCCTGATAATCAACAACTTGCTTTGTGGGCTCAAACTAATCTTCCTCCTCAAACAGCTCTGCAACCCGCTCCTCAACCAACTGCAACCATTACACCATATGATCAGTCACAGCAACAACCCTAACAAAATCAATTGGTTCCATACAACAACAATGCTCAAGCACTTTACAGTGAAGCTGATGAGGACTCTGCTGCTTTTGATGAATTGCAACAAGGATTTGTTATGATTGCTAAAGCCTTCGGTCGGTATACAAACAAATCCAACAATCGCATTCGTTCCTCATCCAACACAAGAAATCAAGCTGTTGTGAACAATGGACGCGTTGAAGTTCAGAACCGTGGTTATGGTCGTCAGATGGCAGCGGAACAGAGCTTTATGGCAGATGCAGATTCTGATGATGATATGGAGGACTTGCAGGCTAATGCAGCAGTGATGTTGATGGCACAAATTCAAGCTCTACACATGAGTGACACAGGCCCAGTGTATGACACTGATGGCTTGTCTCAGGTACCTGAACAAAATATACTCATCCCTGATCTGATATGTCCGCCAATTTCTCTATCCGACCAGGATCAGAGTGTTCAACATGAGCAATCCACATCTCATTCCGATGATTATCAAATAGATCTCGTCGTTATATTTGACGATCAAGATGACCTTATGGTTAATATTGATAATCAAGTTGACTCCGTGATTATATTTGAGGATCTAAATAATGATCATGTTGAGACTCACGATGAACAAAATGAGCTTCGGTCTAATAGAAAAATTGAGCTCCTGACCTTAATTAAAGACCAAAACTCTCGGTTGGAAATTTGCATGAAATTAAAAGAGAAAAATGCACTGTTAATTAGGGATAATGAATGCTTAATTCGACAAATCAATTTTTTTAAAACTCAATAAAACCGTGAAAAAGGTTTTGAAGTCGCTTTTGCTAAATCTCATCAAAACGAAAAATCATTAGAACGACAGATACGTGATCTAGCCGCTTCCAAGAATGCTTTGTTGTCTCAAATAGAACAACTGAAACATGAACATAAAAAACAACTTAACGCTCTTACTTTGGAAACTCAAAAAGCCAAGGCTGAGTTGTTAACTTGTCAAAACAGTTCTCTGAGTACAAACAACATTCCACGAAACGAATAGATAACTATCTTGAAGAAATTGTCGACTTACAAACCAAAATCAAAGAGTTTCGAAATGTTGTTTACAAACATGGTGAGTCAATCACAACAATTCAAAAGTTTACTTTTAAACCTAAACCAAATGGATATGGACCAATTCTTGCTGATTACAAACCTAAGTTTTCAAACAAAGCATTCAAACCAAATCCTGATGTTTACAATGCAGAACATAGAATTGATGATTCAATTATGACTGTTGTTGAATATAATCGCATGGAGGAATTAGATGCAGATGACGAGAGTCGGTCAAAAATGGAAAATGTCATTTATAACAAACCATTTAACTATTCAAAAGTCGTTACTTTTGAAAAACAACAAGATACTTCTAACAAACCTTTTGTTATCACACCAGTTTCTGAAGTTAGTCCCAAACAAAATGGTGCACAAATTAATGGTCCTTTACCTTCACTTAGTGAAGTTAAAACAAAAGCCGAAAGTTGTGGCGTCATAAAATACTTTGACACTTTCTTATCTGACCTCAAATTTTTGGAACGTGAGATTGAATTTCATTCTGAAATAAAAGTTGAACATTTTCAATCGCCAATGGCGCGAGAACATCGAGACATTCTTCAGAAAAGACTTTTACCCCATGTTAAAAATTTGAAAACTTGTGCACTATATTGGGAAAGGGATTTTCACAAGGAACTTGGTCTCATGAAAACCGTTTTCGAGAAAACAGAAACATCGATTTCAAATACTAAACGTAAAAAGAAATTTTGAGAAAAAATGTTGATCGACTCTTGGAAGATGTTATATGTGCTGATATCCATAATGCTGTGTTATTACAATCTGTTGCATATACATCTGATCATCTCTCTGCTAATATCGTTGATTCTGTTGAAATTGTTGTGAATACTGATAATGTGCTTCAAATCGAGTCTTTAAAAGTTGAAAATGAACGATTATTAAACGAACTTTCAAATGCAAAACGTCATCTTAATTGGTGTCAAAAGGATATTCACGATCAAAAACTTGTTTTTCAAAACAAAATCGTCAAGTTGCATGCAAAAAATGTTAATCCAAAACTTGAACAACTGGATGATCAAAACGTGTCTTTTAAGTGTCAAATCTCAAAATATGAACATGAACTTTCAAAAGTTAAACAGGAATATGGTGTCATATTTGATTTACTCAAACAGACTCGTGATGAAGCATCAAACGAACTTGATCATTATCTTGCACACACTAAAGAAGTTATGAACTTTGCTGGAAATCTTCGTCCTGAAAATCAAGATTTGGTGCACATTATCATTAAGTTAAGGGAAATGTTAGGAAAGTATGAACAAGTTCAGCCTAGCATCCTTAAGAGAATTGCACCTGAAACACTTAGCAAACGTGAACCCAGAATGCCTACTGACAAAACACAAGATACTAATGTGTTTCCTTCTACTGAAACAGGAATAGTTGCCTCTTTTCCCAACGTCCGCACTTCACAGCTTAGGAGCAATACAAGGAAGAATAGGATTTTGAATAAGGCTCATGTTGCACCCACTTTAGATATTGCGTCTGACAAATGTAATGGAAAAAGTGTTGTAACGAATGCTAAACCTTTAAGTACTTTTGATATTCAGTCTGATGCTTCTTGTGTTATTTGTCGTAAAAGTATGCTTTATGATTGTCATGACAAATGTGTTGCTAGAGCTATCTTGTCTCGTTTATGGAATCCATGAATTGGAATACCTCTAGGCCCACTAATGCTTCTAAGTCTGTGCTTGGTAAACCGCCCTCCTTAGATTCTAAGAAACGCATTGATGTACCTGTAGTTCCAGTATCACCTCCAAGGAATGTAGTACCACCTAGTGCATTCACTAAGACTAAAGCTAAGACTAGTTGGAGATGGCAGAAATGGATACATAATACACTAGGATTTAAATGGATGCCTAAAATCATTGATGTGTGTATTTCTACTATAACTATTGAGGAACCCTCTAACTCATCGGGTTCCACATCTACCTCTATTCCATCTGTGTCGTCTGTGTGTAATGCAGGTGATACAGATCATCCTTTGGATTGTTGATAGCGGATGTTCCCGACACATGACAGGCAATCTTAAACTGTTATCAAACTTTATTGCAAAATTCATTGGCACTGTCAGATTCGGGAACGATCACTTCGCAGCTATCATAGGCTACGGAAACTATATCAATGGGAATATTGAAATTAGCAGGGTGTATTATGTGGAAGGCCTCGGTCACAATCTCTTTTCAGTCGGTCAATTCTGTGATGGAGATTTGGAAGTTGCTTTTAGGGAGAAAACTTGTTTCATTCGTGATCTACAAGGAAACGATCTTATGTCTGGCTCCCGCAATTCTAGTCTATACACAATCTCAATGCAGGACATGGTTGCTTCATCTCCCATCTGTCTACTTTCAAAGGCAACATCAACAAATTCCTGGCTATGGCACCGTCGTCTCTTACATTTAAACTTTCAAACCATCACCAACCTTGCTCGACACAAACTTGTTGAAGGTCTTCCGAGATTCGGATATTCCAAAGATCACCTATGCTCAGCTTGTGAACAAGGGAAAAGCACTCGTGCACATTTTCCTTCAAAGGTGGAACACAACTCTCAACATGTGCTTCATCTTCTTCTCATGGATTTGTGTGGCCCGATGCGCGTGCAAACGATTAATGGCAAACGCTACATCTTGGTAATTGTCGATGACTATTCACGATGGACTTGGGTCTACTTTCATCGAAGTAAATATCAAGCTCCACAGATGATCATCACCTTTCTCACGAAAATTCAAGTTCAGCTTCGGAACACCGTCCGCCAAATCAGAACAGACAAAGGAACTGAATTTGTTAACCAAACTCTTCGAGAATTTTATGAGAAAGTGGGAATTAAGCATCAGACATCTATTGCACGTACACCAGAACAAAACGGAGTTGTTGAAAGACGAAACCGAACGTTAGTGGAAGCTGCAAGAACAATGTTAATCAATGCTAAACTTCCAGATTACTTGTGGGCAGAAGCTGTATCAACTGCATGCTATACTCAAAATCGTTCAATGATTACAAAATGCCACAACAAAACACCTTTTGAGCTTATCCATAACCATAAACCGAATCTCAAACACTTTCATGTATTTGGATCTCTTTGCTATCCGAATAATGATCGTGATGACTTTGGTAAGCTCAAAGCCAAAGCTGACATTGGAATATTTATAGGATATTGTGAAAATTCTAAGGGTTTCCGGATCTGGAATCGTCGTACAAAGCAGGTTAGGGAAACGATTCATGCTAATTTTGATGAACTTACAGAAATGGCTTCTGAGCATAACAGCTTAGAACCCGGTCACAACCGTTTAAACTTCCCTCAAACCCCATCATCAGCTGAACTAAGCCCCCAGCTTACTCGTCAACAAATGGAAACGCTAATTGCTCCGTTGTTTAGTGATGACATTGATGAACGTGCTCCAGGTGTATCCACTGTTTCCGCTGCTCAACCTGATCATACTCTTATACCTGATACACCTGCTACAACAACTGCTGATGAAGAAGCACCACCAGTTGACTCTACAACAAAAATTGAACAAACTGCTTCCAATGACGCTGAACCAGCTGATGATGTTCTTAATGAAGTACCCCCACCTGCAGATTTTGATCCAAATGAGTTCTTTAACCCGTTTGCCAATGAAACTGCTGCACCTGATGTGGCGGAATCATCAACAAACCATTTGAATCCTCCAAATATGCATAATGTATATCAACATCAACCTTCCACACATCGTTGGACGAAAGACCATCCTCTAGAGAACATTATTGGCAACCCGCATCAACCAGTCATAACTAGACAACGTCTTCACACAAATGGTGAACATTGCATTTATGCTCTCACTGTCTGCCAATCTGAACCTAAAAACATTAAAGATGGAATGACAAAAGACAACTGGATTGAATCCATGCAAGAAGAACTCAACCAATTCAAACGTCTTGAAGTATGGGAACTAGTTGAAAGACCAACAGGGGTGTACGTCATTGGTTTCAAATGGATTTGGAAGAACAAATTGGATGCTAAAGGGAACGTAATCACAAACAAGTCACGTCTGGTGGCTAAGGGTTATAGACAGGAAGAGGGTATTGACTTTGAAGAATCATTTGCTCCGGTTGCTCGTCTTGAGGCTGTTCGGATTTTTCTCGCGTTCGCGGCTCATATGAACATAACGGTCTTTCAGATGGACGTCAAAACTGCTTTTCTGAATGGACAACTGAAAGAAATGGTTTATGTCAGCCACCCAGAAGGATTCGTTGATCCCGAGTTCCCGAACCATGTCTACAAACTGAACAAAGCTTTGTATGGTCTCAAACAAGCTCCTCGGGCGTGGTACGATAAGTTATCATCCTTTCTCATTGCCAATAAATTCACCAAAGTTTCGGTCGATCCCACACTTTTCATACAATATCACGGGGCTCACATCTTAATCGTTCAAATCTGTGTGGATGACATCATTTTTGGGTCAACACATTTAAAATACTCAAATTCTTTTGGAAAATTAATGACAAAACCTTTTGAAATGTCAATGATGGGTGAACTCACATTCTTTCTAGGAATGCAAGTTCATCAATCTCCCCGTGGTATTTTCTTGAGTCAGTCCAAATATGCCCTTGAACTATTAAACAAATTTGGAATGCTAAACTGTGACACCTATGCCACACCAATGGCTCACACCAAGAAGCTAGACGCTGATTTACATGGGAAATTGGTGGACCCTACCAAATACCGTAGTATTATTGGGTCTCTCATGTATCTAACAGCTAGCAGGCCTGAAATTGTTTTTGCTGTATATCTTTGCTCCAGTTATCAGTCGAGACCAACTGAAACCCACCTCTCTGAGGCAAAAAGAATCCTCCGATACATCAAGGGAACCATTAACTTGGGGATCTGGTATCCAAAGGATTCTGGTTTTGAACTAATAGCATTTTTAGACGCTGATCACGCAGGATGCTTAGATTCACGGAAAAGTACTTAAGGAGCATTACAATTTCTTGGTGATAAATTGGTGTCATGGAAATCGAAGAAGCAGGATTGTACATCGCTCTCCTCAACAGAAGCAGAATATGTAGCCATGTCGGCGTGTTGTGCTCAAGTCATTTGGATGAGAACACAACGCAAGGACTATGGTTACGTATTTGACAGAATCCCGATGTACTGCGACAATCGGAGTGCTATTGCAATCTCGTGCAATTCAGTTCAACATTCGAAATCAAAGCACATCGATCTTCGATATCATTTCATCAAGGACCACGTGGAATAGGGTACTGTTGAATTATACTTTGTGGGTACAGAATACCAACTGGCAGATCTCCTCTCCAAAGCCTTAGCTCCTGCTAGGTTTAATGAGTTGGTCCACCGGATTGGTATGCGGTGTTTGACTCAAGAGGAACTGGATGAACTCTTAAAACATTCTTAAAAACCAGTCAAACACCAAAATCTCTTTTGTAAATATTTTTTTCAAAAACAAAATACAAAATTATAAAATCAGATAAAACAACAAAAATATTCTTCTATCTATATTTCTTTTAACATGGCAAGTACAATTCTTTCGTCAACACTCCATTCTTTCAAAATTCAGTATTTTTTCCGATCAAGTGTTGAGGGGGAGAAAGCAAATATTTTTCAGTTTCATAAAACCTTGTACTTGCATGTTATCTTATCCCGGTTGTTTCTTTAATTAATGGTGGTCACATTTCTGGTTTTCTGACACTCCTCGGACTAAAATTTATAAACTTTCATTATTTCTTAAGTCGAGGGGGAGTGTCGTCAAATTTCTTTCCAAATATCAATCGTTTGGTAACCAAAATGGAAGTTAAAGGCATTGGATGAAAATGGAAAAGGTGGAGGGGCTAAAACTTTCAAAAGCATAAAGTTATTTTAACAAAACAACCCACCAACCTCATTAACTCTTTACATTTAATTTTTTCACCTAACAAATCCTATGCCTAAGATTCGTTCCACAAATCCGTGTTTCAGATCCTCATTTTGTAAGTGTTTTTGTGTTTGTAACATGATTATAAACAATGGTTTTAAATCGTTTTGAAAAACAACGGTTAGATATTAACCTGAGGACGATTTTGTGTTCTACGCGTATGCGTATGAACACATAATCTTGTTTATGTGTTTGTGGTTGAAATGGTAGTGTCAAAATGTTTGCATAATGTCAATGATACCATTTTTATCCACAAAACTCACCCAGAAACACGAATTGAATGATAGTTGAAAATTAGGGTTCATACGTTAATTTGGGTATTTTCAAATGAGAACGTTTTTGGTTAAAAATATTGTTGTGTGATGTTGTTTACATGATGAATTGAACATATACATGTTTAGAATCAACCCAGAAACACTAATTGATTGAAAATTAGAAATTAGGGTTTATGTTCTTCATAATTGGGTATTTTTGATTTGTTGAGAATTTGGTGTTAAAACTTAGATATATCAACTCACTTGACTTCTTAGAACTACCAGAATCATTTTAGTGCAATTCCTATGGCTAATTCTCTTACGCGTAATTCTTGAAACTTAGGGTTTAGGCTTACGCATAAGGTTTTTTCGCATAACTGTTTAAATGATTATTCATGGTATGATCTGATAAATATTGAATGTATGTGTTAATATTGGTGCTATGATTATCTTATTTCAGGTTTATTACGCGTGAAATTCAGAATCAAGGTTACTAGCAAACTACGCATAAGGATCACCTTACGCGTAGAAAGTTATGCGTAAGAGGAATCTTACGCGTAACAATTACGCGTAAGGTTCTACATAAGGGACTACGCGTATCCTGTGAAGGATATGCGTAAACAGTGACCTCTACGCATAAGGTTGACTCTTACGAGTAAGCCTTACGCGTAAGGTTTATATGCGCTTACGCGTAAGCTCTACGCATAAGGTCCCCTTTTCTTACGCGTAATATTTCTTACGCGTAAGTCAGGATCCTACGCATAAGCTTGCATTTACGCGTATATCATTCCTGTTTACGCATAAGCTTGCCATTTCTACGCCTAAGCCTTGTTTAACCTTTATTATGAATTGTTACGCGTGCAAACTTGTAAATAAATAAATCATAACGCCACGAACCAATAATGTCACTTTAAGCTTAAATGTTTAACAAGTTGTGAATAATAAGTGAAAATATGGACTTTAAAACTTAAAGTTAATCAACTCACGAAACTCATCACGACGTCATTGGACTATTGGACAAACAAGTGACATTGGACTCGTAACAATCATCGACATATCACATTCAATAATTAGACAATATAACCATCTGTTGACTAACATAATGTCTTTCGATATGTTGGTTCTTTTGGCTAAATATCTTTCAGATCACGACATGGACACTCAAATGCAGAATGTGGATGCACCAAATGTTCTCACCGTTGCTGATATCTTCCCTAATGGCTATCCGATGAAGATTGGAAAGAACAATCTTCGTGTTGACTTTGAAACTCTCACCTGCTCAGAGTCCTCTTGCTTAATTGTTGTGGATATTCTGAAGAATCATCCATATCAGAACATGCTCTCCAATTCTGCTACAGTTCCTGAGATCTATATTCACCAATTCTGCTACAGTTCCTGACAAAACGCTGTGACGGTGACTCTCAATGACAAACAAATCACCATCACACCTGCAGACTTAAGGGCTGTTCTCCTCATTCCGGTCATCGAGCCAACCGAACTCAATGCCACACCAACTGAAGAGACTGTTCTACAATTCCTGATCGATATTGGTTATGACGAAGCTTCAGGAGTAATCACTAAGCATTCACATGTGGATCTTAAGAATATTCTTCAACCCTGGAGAACTCTCTATATCATCATCACCAAATCTGTTTCCGGTTGTGACAGTGGCTATGAGCATCCCAAGCTCATGGAACTGCAAATCTTTTTGGCTTTGGTTAACATGAAGCATATCAAAGTTGAAGCTCTTATATGGGACGACATGATGTCATTCCTCAAAAAGCTTGGCTCAAAGATTCCTTATATCAGATATACAAAACTGTTGATCCAAAGAGTACTTGGACTTAATCCTGATATCCCCAAGAGACTCAATGACCCCAACAATCATGACATGTTGTCTGAACCTACTCTAACTGTCAGATTCAAGGAATCAACAACGAAGAACATGGTGTTGTGTTGCCGGATCACCTTCTGTCTGATGAAATCAAAAAGCTCTACACATACAAAAGGTATCTGGTAGCAGTTGAAGAAAGCAAAGTTGGTTTTCTCAATGACAAGTCTTCTGGTACACCTACTAGGAAAACCAGAAGAGGCAGTGCAGGAAGTGTTGCAAGCACTGAGAGTCAATGAAGGTTCCCTAAGAGGAAACCTCCACACAAAAGGAAAGTTCCATCTAAGGAATACGTTCCTATTCCCATTCCCAAGTCTGAACCGCAAAGAAAGCTAGTCGATGAAGACTTAGAAAACACTGATACGGATGAAGAAGTTTTCTACTCTGAAACTCCAATCGTTGAAACTGAGAAAGTAGCAAAACCTCCAAGTCCCAAAGGTGACAAGGGAAAGACTTTGGTGCTTCAGCAAGAAGAAGAAGAAAGTTCCGATGAAGAGCAACTTGACAAAGATTACAGGAAAAAGGTGAAAAATTTGAGACACCAACACGTTGATGAACAATTCAAACAGAATCAAATTCGTGGCCCTGGAGGGTCAAGTGGTGCACTAACTACACCGGATCCTGATGCGGTTAATCAACCCGATAAGGGAACTGGTACCACCACCCACGATCCACAACAACAGCGACTGGAGGAGACCATCACCTATGACTCTGAAGAACTAGAAAAGGAAAAGTCTGAGAAAGAAAAGAATGATGAAGAGGATGCAGCTCATGCCAAATCAAAGGAAGAGGCCAGGATTCAGGCTGAAGAAAAGGCTAAAACTGGAAAAGATGACGAAGTGAACTATGATGATTATCTTCTCAATAGTCCAACTCATTCCAAGGAGAAAACTTCTGAACCTCCTAAGGACCCTGAACCTCCTCATGACTCTTCATCATCAGATTCATCTTCTCACTCTTCACCACCACCATCTAGAAGATCAACCAAATCCACATCCAAATCTGTAAAGAAGCCAACAGACTCTTGGACTTCTCGGGCAAAGACAAGGATCGTTAAAGCTGTCAAGCAGGTCAGGAAGAAAGACATGCTTTACAGAAAGCTAAATTTTCTCGCTTACCAGGTTCAGTATCTTCATGACGAGAATGACAAGATGTCAGCTGCAAGGGAGTACATCCAGAAGTTCATGGAACGTGATCCTCAAGGGGAAATGAACGAGATGATCAAAGGTTACACTCACAAATTCCTTCTTGACATCGTTCCTGGAGTTACAAGGGAGATGTTTACCAAACAACTCTATCCGAATCTATTGCATTTGGCCAAGCAAACTATGAGATCAACACCTATGCATGTAAACATCAATCCAGTTGATCCCATAATATTCTCAGATGCTGAATTGGTTTCCAGGCTGGTATCTCAAATGTTGAAACGATCTGCAACATTTGCTTCTTATGAAGGTAAATTGTTTGAAGCATTGCTGGAATACCAACTTAAATCAGCATGTAGAGAAGAAGCTGAAAGGCCTAAGCGTCCAAGAGACGATGAAGATAAGGATAAAGATAAAGAGCCTAAACGCCCGAAGAAAACTGGTGAATCATCCTCCATGCAACCCCCACCCCAAAGGACTCCAGCTCAACAACGATCTCCTACACGTTCTTCTACTGAAAAACCTCAGGACTCTGAGTTACCACCCCAGACAGAGAAAACCGGTGATCACTTTGAGTACACTGGTGGTGACGATGAGGAAGTCCTTGAGCCCCAACAAAAACCCACCTCTCCCGCTTCAACAACAAAGAAACCATCATCCTCATCAAAGCCAAAGAGGAAGAAGAAGACGCCTCAGGCTGATGTCGTCTCATGGCTAGACGATGATGACACCGAGTTTGAATGGTTTTCTAAACTTGTTGATGCCACTCCCGCTCCAACTGATGATCCAGATATGGTAGAAGGTAGTACGTTGGAGCATGCTAAGTTTCTGCAAGAGAAGTTCCGTGTGAAGAAGATGACGAAATCAGAGTTGAAACGAATCAAGAATGAAGCATTTCAACTACTCAAAGACAGCTCGGAAAGTGCTATTGAAGTTGAATATCACCTTGATAATATAGCACGAGCCATGTCTAACAACATTAGTTGGCTCAACCCTGAAGCAAACATCGACTTCACCAAAAGAGACAATCCTCCATACTACACCGACTGGTCTAAACCTCTACCAACAATTGGCCAACCAGATCAACTTAGGATTCCATTTCGCTATTTCTTCAACAAATATTTGGAATTTCTTCTACACGGTAGCGATGGTACAAAGAAATACGCTACATCACTTACACTTCCGTTCCCGGCAGCCATATACTCCAAATGGATAGCCATCGAAGAAAAGGCTACCCACATGTTTTCCAACAGCGTGGAACAGTATGACATTGATGCAATGTACAGGATTCATCATTGGCCAGAACGCCGACGAATCTACTACAAGAGCTGCCAGGTTCGAAAGTCTCTACATGAAGTGTTTAGTGATAAAGGGATCGTGGCTGTTAAGCATATCACCATTTCGTCTAAATGGGATTACACCTTTCTCAAGACTATCGTGGTCAAAAGACAAGATGAAAGGGACTATGAATTCTGTGAAGCGGACTTTCAGAACTTGTCTCTCAATGACATTGAAGATCTGTATCTTGCTAAAGTACATGGAAGAATGAGACATTTCTCGACTGAAATTCATTGTGAATACATCAAGTCCTTACTCATCTTCATCAGAAGCATAGTGATCCAAGAACGTGTAGAAGACTTACAGCTTGTTGTTGAATCATATCAGACCCGTGTCAACTTCACCAGACCTCAGCTAGAAATACCTGACATCAACCAGCTCTCACAATACACTCTCATCAGCAAACCATTCGGAGTAGTTTACCGTAGTGAACTACATCGCAACTGCTTGATGGCGTATAGTGATCTTCACAAGTTTGGGGATCACACATTGAAGATGGTGTGGGACGGTTTGGCTTATATGTTGAAGGAGATACATGAAGGAATTGGTTCTCCAAAGCAATGGAATTCTAAGGATAGACGGGATGTGAAGAGGATCATCAGTCAGATAGATGAAAGGTTGTACAGAAGGGACCAGTTCAGAACACTGGAGAGCTTTGTAGGTGGTTGTCCCAGGATTACTCTCACCGGCTATCAACGCCCTGATCGCATTCCTGGAAAGATTGATGGACTTCCTGGTACCCCTTAAACTGCTTCTATTTCATAATAATTTGGATGTATGATTTTATTTTAACACTGGCTTGTGCACACATAACAGTGTACAACCCGTTCTTGTAATGAAAGGACCCTGTGGTACGCTTCAGTGCCACAATCCTTATAAAAGGAGCGAAAGCTTCTTACTTTTGAGTAAAACCTATCAAACCTTTCACTTTTCAAGGTTTTGCTCAAAAGAACAAGCACTTCCCCTTACGTTTTCAAAACCTCAAAAGTTAGTATTACTTGTTGAGGGGGAGTACTTGACTTATAAAAACTTTGTTCACAAATTGTTCTTTGTGTAATCTTCCCACAAAACTCAAAATGGTCATATTTATTATCAACATTTCTTCAAAAATAAAATAACATTTATATGCCATTTTTGAGGGGGAGAAAATTATGTGATAAGAAATATGTTATGAAACGGCTATTGAATCCTCGTGTGAAAAGACTTCAACCCATGAATTGACGGGATCTGAACAGTCTTACATTGAAAAGATTTGTCTTCCAAGACTTATCCAAGTAAATTGTACCTATTCGAGAAGCTCTTGATAGACATGAACTGTGACGGGTTTGACAACCTCTCGAGGTTGTCCACATCTTCAGGGTAGTTATTAGAGCTAGTTGGCACCTAAAAGCTGACAATGTATCTCTTTAACTGTGCAACGTAATAGTGTCTCGCAAGGAATTGTCTATCTTGAGTCGATCAATTCAAAAGTGCGCGCTCTTCTCTCACTGTGTAGATTTCTGTCAAAACTCTTAAGCACATGTCGAAGGGGAGTATTTCTGAAAATCTAAAACTCTTGAAGTGTTCAAACATGTTTTTCATTCACAAACACTTCGAGAGATTTTCATGAAAATGGCTTTATGGCAATGGAGTTATAAGGTGATTAAGGTTAGGAATAACCGTCCTATGGTCCGCCAGAGCCGGAGGGATCTACCCAAGGACACTACCAATAGTTAGAGTTAGAAGTCCTTAGGTATGATTATAAAAAGGGTGAAAATGAGAATTGAAGAAAGAAGGAGTTGAAGAATTAAAAAGAAAAGCAACGAAAAGGGTAAAAAGAAATAGCCCTCCAGATTATTCAACTTAGGGCAGACACCGGGTTCAATTCATATGCTACTGGTTGTCACTTGATGATGCCAGTATTGAAGATTAAAAGTCGTCATGGACCCAGTGACGCATGCACTAAACCTTCTTAGCCACTCAAGCTTCTCCCAAAAGAAGCTTGTTTCATTCTCACAGGGAACCCTACGTAAACTATCGGCTTTCTCTTAGAGATTGATGGTATTGAAGAAGGAGACTCTCTCCCTAGTCTCCGCTCAGGAAAACCAAAACGAACTATTGAGTCTAGAGCCACGAGATTCATCAAAAGATCTCATAGGTACACTTGACATTTCATCACTTGTTGATTCAACAATAAGAACAACAGTGGTACGTTATCGAGTCCTACACAGATCCTAGCAATCTGTCGAGAACATTTATGAGAGGTTCACATCTGTGATCCTCAGTGATTGAATGGAAACTCCTGCCAGGGTCAACATCAAACAGCCCTGACAGCAGGTCGCTTCGGTAACTCCCCGTGGATTACGCTTAGTGGTCTCAAACGGTCTATAGTCGTGAGGTGATGCTTCGGTGTACCTCAGCGACTCATCTGAAATGTAGGTGTACTTCGGTACATCGCGTTATCTCACTTGTGGGACTCCGGTTCAGGAACGGCCTTTGTGAGAATTAGAGTTGTGTTTTCACACTATGCTATTAACACTCTCGAAGTTTAAACTTGTAAATGCCGGAATTCGCTTATTACTAACCTTTCCTATGTTTACTTCTTATGGAAGCTCTGGAGCGGACTTATCGTGCAGATTCTCCACATGCTCATACCAACAACATCACCTATGAAAGTTCTCTCATAATCAAAGGCAACACAAAGTCAGAATGATTCTTCGTCAACAATGAATCTACAAAGTTTAAAGACTTAAAGAACTTCATCAACTGTAATCCAACGATAAAGAGCGTGTGAGCATGTTGGAGAAAGACGTGGAGACACTGGAGCAGCGAAGCTGACCTGATGCAGATTACCACAACATACTATCACCTTCAAAGAACAAAGAACTAAAGAACAAAGAAAATGAAGACGTCAAAGCAGAATACTTCAAAAGAAACAATTTCTCTACACTGGAGAGATTGTTCAAATCAAGACACTTCTTCTCACAAGAAAGAAGAATGTCAGAAGACGTCAAAAGCTACTATTACATCAGCACCTACAACATTTATCACTCATTCATTCATCACTAACACTTAGGGGGAGATTGTTGGAATCACTCCTAAAACTTATTCAAGTGTTAGTGATTCATATGTATTAGTTAGCTTAATATGGCCTTTATGTTTGTTATTAAGCTTAGGCTTATGTAGAAGGCCCTTAAGCCTAGGCCCAAGTCCAATAAGGAAAGGAAGGGACTAGGAGCGTTGCCCTAGCTCCCTCTCCTATAAATACCTTGTAATAACCCTCACTTGAGGGTTGGTTGTTCAATACATTCTCTTACACTCTACGCATAACCTTTCACATAGTATTTCGTGTGTGTGTTTGTTATTGTTCATCCGATCTCTTCTCTTTCTCTTCTCTTGATGCTTGTGTTACTAATATGGTGACCTAACAGACCTTTTGCTGGTTGTTCAGTTCATGTGTCGGACACTTGTGGAGGAGATCGTTGTATCTATCCCAGGCTTGATACAACGTTTCATCATCTTCTTGTTTGAAATTATGGATCTCCAAGAGCTGGTTAAATATCTTTGACGGAGGACAATACCTCTGGATGAAGTGCTTCTTTAGTAGAGCCCAAGTATCGACTGCTCCAGCGGGAAATCTTTCGATCCATCTTCCTGCAGCCCTAGTAAGAGTCATGGGGAACACCCTTAGCATAACAGTGTCATGAGACACACCCGAAATGTTGAAAAGGCTTGTGATGTACATGACATTTTCAACGTGCTCATACGCATCTTCGTCCCTGTTTCCTGAAAAAGGGTTAGCACGAAGCTCCCTCATAAATTGGTCTTTAATCTCGAAACGGATATCAGCTCCAATTGCCGGTCTTACGAGCCTCGGCCCTTGTTCTTCTCTTTTCAACGCTAAATATTCCTCAAGAGTGAGGTCATCAATGTTAACAACTTCCATGGTACCTGAAACTTGAAAAGAGATCGTGAGAATTTGAGAAAATATTAAAACAAAACAAAAATGAAAGACTTAATAGAAATCCTAATATAACTCCTCAGCAGCGGCGCCAAAAACTCGATGCAGGTTTTACTGACCAGGTTTTAATATTTATAATTACTCGTTATACCTATGGTCTACCCTAATACACTAACGGGCAGTGTACCCGGTCGTGTGTAGTGTAGTATTCGGTAAAACCGAGGTCGTCCCAAGAGTTATGTATGCGGATTTAAACTAAGTATAGGTGTCAATGATTTTAATATGATTTCGATATGGAATTAACTAATTAACAACTAAAGCAGATAAAGGCGAGGGTTGTGATCAATAGAGGAGAGAGGAGCTAACCTAGTTAATCATCCTAATCAGTAGTGTTTACATCTAATTACTTCCAATTACTTCAGGTGGGGTCAAAGTCGCTAGGACAGCATTTGGTCATTTCGTCCTAACTTATTAACAAAGGGTCCCACTGGAGAAATCAGGTGCCCCGTCATAAGTCCAGATGTTCCTGGTCCCCTAAGCCAAGTCATTAAGTACCGCTACATGCTAGATTCATAACAGTGAGTGCCCGGGCGCTAGCAACTTAAACACTCACCCTTACTTCTTAAGTTCATCCAAACGGTAGGTCATATCTTACCCTTCCCGTCTCAGTCTACTTACTTAGGGTCAGTTGGTCATATCTCCTAAGTAACTAGCCTCTACCACCATTCAAAACTACCGAAACAAGGGTAGCTACCAACAAACTATGCATGCATATACTTAGAAATAATTATACGGAAGCAATGTAAACGCAAACAAAACATTTAAGGAATCATAACTAGGCCAGAACCAAGAGGTGCTTAGCCGCTCATATTAAATATAACAATCAATTCAATGTTTAATGTTATGAAATACATGAATTGAAAGTAAAGAAAAGATAAACAGCTAATGCTTATCGTAGGGGAGTGATTTCTCCCTTGGAGATAGCTCCGTTTGCTCCTCTAGATCTGCCTTCAACTTCTTCTCATGTTCTATGAATGTTGTGTATGAAATGGGATGATTTGAAATGCTGGAAATCGTGGGGTATTTATAGGCCAGATCTGGTTACGGCGTAACTAATTATAAGAGTTACGCCGTAACATACAATTCTTCGTAATTTGCACTAAAATGCCTCTGGAAGGAGTTATGCCGTATCTTCAATAAATCTTGGTTACGTTGTAGTTGTTGCATGAGTTACGGCGTAATTAGTAGCGGCGCAGAACCTCATTTGACCTAAAAAAGGTTACGTCGTAATCTTGGATAGAATTACGCCGAAATCTTCTGTTAAGTTGGTTTTCTGAGCCATGCTTTAGTTACGGCGTAATGTGAGAGAGGAGTTACGCTGTAACTTCTTCAAAGTGAGCATACTATGATAAATATTCAATAAACTCTCCAAATCCGCGTCTCTTTAGCTCCAATGCTCGTAATTTACTTGAAAGTGAAATATAATGGAAAACAAGCGTAAATCCATATAAATGATATAAATTACAAGTATTATCGGGGGAAATTGACAATTAATATTCAGGATAATTTGATGTTATCAGTTAGTAACATTGGCAGTGATACAAAGTTCTTAACGTATCCTAGATTTTTTCAAATCATTCTGGGTATAGAAACTAGTATAACAAGACAATATCAGGTGTTCAAGCTATCTAGGAAACTTTTTGCAAATATGAAGCTCAACTATGAGGGGCCTGATATGCCACTTTTAGCTGCTATGCTTGCCCAAGCTAAAGAAGGTAAGGTCCTATTAATGAACCTATGTCTGAACCTATGCATGAACCAATGCCTGAACCTGAACCTGAACCTGAACCTATGCCTGACCCTGGCCAATCACAAACCAATTTGTCTTCACCTCCAAGCCCTCCAAGTCCATACTCACATACATCTCAAACTCCATCAAGGTCCACTCAAACTCCAACAAGGTCCACTCAATGCAAATTATTTTGTCTTTATGGCTATTATGGATGATTTGGAAGACCGAGAGGACATCAATGCAAATTGCGTCTTCATGGCAAATCTTCAGGAGACTAAGTACGACACTGACTCTGACGCACCTCCTGTCTATGACGCCAATACTGTATCTAAGGTACCAATCATTGATCCATGCTATAACAATGTCATAGGTGATGTGTTTACTCATGATGAACAGCATTCTGTGACGCAAGCACCTACTTATGATACATACCTGGACAATCCGAGTTGTAGCAATACTAACTCTGAAACTCCAGATGTGGATCCTAGTGGAGGCTATGTGGCACAAAATACTGAGACTGATGAGGAAACACGTGCTTATTTTGAATCATTAATCAATAACTGTGGCATTGAAATTGAGAAAGTGAGTAAGGTCAATCGCGAAGTTAAGGCCGCGAATAAGAAATTGACCGCTGAGCTTGAGAGTTACAAAGAGAATGCCAGAGCCTATGAATTTCATACAAACAAAATGTCAGAATTAGAAATTGGTTACCGAGATTCTGTTTTAAGAGAAAAACAATTGCAACTCAAATACGATACACTTGATGTGAATTTGAACTTGAAAATAAAATCTTTAAACAAGGAAATTTCTGATCTAAATGACCAACTTTCTAAACAAAAAGCACTGTTTTCTGATCTTGAAAAAAAGAGAAGAAACAGTTGATCGTTGATTTTTCAAAACGAGAAGATTCTCTTCTTGATGAAATTCTAGATAAAAATGAAACTATAAAAAAATTGGATAATTTACTTCTTACAACGGGTCATTCCGCTAAGACAAACAAGATGCTTTCTAATCAAGTAAATTCGACTTTTCATACTACTCACAAAATGGCTCTTGGTAACTCACCTCCTTCGTTACTCAAGAAAGCTCAGAAAGAACGGAATGTGTTGAACAATGGAAAACCTTTGCATGAACCTATAATTGTGCATGATTCTCTTGAAACGTTGGAACTATCTGAGGAGAGTAGATCAAAAATGAAACAAAAACATCCGGAAATCAAACCTATTGATTATAATAAATGGAACCAAATTAATGGTATTTCGTTTGTTTCTCAATCAACGTTTTCCACCAAACCAAGTGTTTCAAACAAAGTGTCAACACCAGTTTCAAAATCAGTTTCAAAACCAGTTGTTGTATCCAAATCTCTTTCGAACATTGAACAAATGTCTTCAAACAATCCTTTTAACACAAGTGATGCCAGAAGTATTTTGGAAAATGCGAAAATGAGAATTGCAGATCTTCAAGAGACCGTTAAAACTAAAACCAATATTACAACAAACATCTGGTTTATTAGTTTTGATATTGAACAGAAAAAGTTTTTTGAAACTCAAATTGCCCCTCAGCTTACTAACATCAACTCAAGGGTAATCCATTTTGAACAAGCCTTTTTGAAAGAAACAGCTGACTTTGTCAAGAACCATAAATCCCTGGTAAAGCAAGCTAATGAAAGTGTTGAACACATCAAAGTTTTGGAAAATTTAAATGATTCTCTCTTCGAAGATGTTATGACTACCGATATCATGTCCATTATCTTACAAACATATTCTGTTGAAGATCATGAAAGACTCCAGTCTGAGACCTCCGCAATTGTTTCAAAATATGAAAATGCTCTTGAAAAACTTGAAAAAGAAAATGTCTCATATTTTAAACAACTTTATCGAAATACCAAGGAATGCAAGTATGACAAACTGTCGTATGAGCGTGCCTACAAGGACATGAAAGAGCAAAATGATCTTTTGAGAGCTCAGCTGGGAAGTTAAAAAGGAAAGGCTGTGGATACTAAGATTGCAAAACCATTGACTGAGGAGAAAACAAATGTTCCAACACCGGTTTTCAAACCAAAAATGTCTATTTCTCAGCCTCCTCCAAGAGTCAATGAGAAAAATGATTTGTCAAAAACAGTCACTCCACAGTCCCTGCCTATTAAAAAGAGAATTGTCAAAGGTTTTGAAAAACCTGTTTTTGATAAAGAAAAAGTGATTACTCATGGCATTTCTAGGAATAGTAAACAGAATGTGACCACAAATCTAGTTACAGAATCTGTTGATTCTAACAACATGGTCAACAATCACTATCTAGAAGAAGCTAGGAAAAAGGCACAGACTCGAAAAGACGGAATTCTAGGTGCAACATCTAGGGTGATGAATTCTACGAGATTTTAAGGCAATGCTAGTAGTAGTAAACCATTACCTAGGAACTCTCTGCAAAAGACTAGGGATTGGCTTGCATCTAAGAGTAGTTGCGCAAAAGAAAATGCTATGCCCTTAGAAAACAACACCAGGAATTCTAAGTCTTTTTCGAACAAGAATCAATTTCCAAAAGACTGTAGTGACAAAGTTAAAGCTGCTGTTTTAAACAAGAATATTGAATTTGTCTGTACTACATGTAAAAAATGTGTCTTTTCAGCTAATCATGATGCATGTGTCTCACAATATCTTAAGAAAGATAATTCTCGTGCCAAGGCACAATCCACTAAGACTCCAAATAGAAACAAGCCCGTTGATAAAAAGACAAACAAACAGACACCTAATAGGACGATCTCTTCAGGACGTAGTTTTTCTAAAAATGAGTCTTCCGCTGCATCTGAAAAGAAAACAACTCCTAGATCTTACCTTAGGTGGATTCCCACGGGCAAAGTTTTCAACAAAATAGGTCTTAGATGGATTCCCACAGGAAAGATTTTTGATACTTGCACCAACACAGATAATAGTGACAATCATTCGGATAAGGAAGTCAGATCCACTACAACCGTTGATAGTGATCACCCTCTCCGTGAGGAAACGTGTACTTCTAACACTGTTATTTGTGAAAATTCTTCTTCTGTGGATGCAGGTACTTGTAAAAGTGTTGAAGGTTCATATACCCCGTGTGGTAAAGAAGAACTTTATGCCAATTTCGCATGTGGAAATCCTTTTCTAGTTCCACTCTTATCTCCACTTTTACTTGTCCCAACTTAATTTCTCTTTCTTCAAATCTTCTTTGTAAATATTTTTTTAAAAACAAAATACAAAATTTGAAAAACCATCAAAAGAAAAAAAAATATATATATATATATAAAATCAAAAATCCAAAAATATTCTTCTACGACATGTCTCTCGTATAATCGATATTCTGTATGTTTTTAGAAATGTCATTCAACAATGATAGGGGTATGTACAGATGCTTGAGCGAGAGTTCTTTAATTGTTTTCAAAAACATGTCGTTTCTCAAAATTTCTTCCTAAAAATAATGGCTTTCGTATACTTCAGTACGAAACCCGGACTTCAACATAATGGCTTCTGAACACATCAGTTCAGGACCCGCGCTTCAAAGAAAGGAAAGTGCTTAATCAAAACAAAGGTTTTAAATATTTCTCAAGCACTATTCCTAAAAATATAATGGCTTGCAGTTACTTCAGATTGCAACCCGATCTTTAAAGAAAGGAAAGTGCTACGCAAAATCAATTTTCATAAATATCGAGCACTTATCCTAAAACAAATGAAGATAATTCTTATTCAATATCTTCAAAAGATTTTTTAAAATCTTCATCTTGCGTACCATTGATTCGAAATTTTTTTCAAAAAGATTTTTCAAAATCTCTCATATTTGGTACCAAGATAACTCCCTCTAAACCCTTAATTGATTCTAAATTTTCTGTTTGAAAAATATGCTTTCGTTATGGGGGAGTATTAAACCAAAATTGTTCCAAAATTCATGCTCAATCAGTTTCTCTCCAAATGCTTTCCGAAAAACATATCTTTTAATCATTTTGTTTCAAAAACATCATGGATATGCTGTTTTTGAGGGGGAGAAACGTGATCAAAAATGTTTTATGATCGTTGTTTGAATCTCAAATGAGCTCGACTCAGTTGAAACCAATGAATTGACGAGGAATCATGTACCATCTCGAGAAACTTTCTATGGACTTGACCAGGACGGGTAATAATTTCAAGCTAGTTCTCTAGTGATGTAAACGTGTCTTGAATCGGTCTTGTTCATTTAAAGTCGATCAATTCAAAAAGTGCGAACTCTACCCTCTATGTGCAGATTTCTGTCAAAACATATAAGCACATGTGAAGGGGGAGTGTTTCTGAAAATACCAAAACTCACGGAGTGTTTCAAACATGTTTTCTATCATAAACACTCTGAGAGATTTTCAAGAAAATTGGTTTTATGGCAACAATAGGACAGTCATGGATTTATAAGGTGGCTAAGGATAGGAAATCCGTCCTATGATCCGCCAGAGCCGGAGGGATCTACCTAAGGACAATACCCATAGAAGTCCTTAGGTATGATTTAAAAAAGGAGTAATGTGAGAAAGGAGAAAGTAGGGGTTAAAGAATTAAAAAGAAATGTAATGAGAAAGGTTGAAAAGAAATAGCCCTCCATAATCAACCTTAGGGCAGAAACCGGGTTTAATACATATGCTACTGGTTGTCACTAAGTTAACACTGGTATTGAAGACAAAGACGTCATGGACCCAGTGACGCACAGCACCAAACCTTCTAGCCACTCAATTCCTCTCAAAAGGGATTTGTTTCATTCTCACTGTGAACCCTACATAATCTATTGACTTTCTCTTAGAGATCGTTGGTATTGAAGAAGAAGACCCTCTCCCTAGTCTCCGCTCAGGAAAACCAATATGCACTTATTGAGTCTAGAGCCACGAGATACATCAAAAGATCTCATAGGAACACTTGACATGACATCGCTTGTTGTTCATCAATAAGGACACAAGTGATATATTTTAGGTTCCTACGCAGGTCTTAGCAATCTGCCAGAACATTTATGAGAAGTTTCACATCTGTGATCTTCAGTGATTAAATGGAAACTCCTGCCAGGGTCAACATCAAGCAGCCCTGACAGCAGGTCACTTCGGTAACTCCCCGTGGATTATGCTTAGTGTGTCTCAAACAGTCTACAGTCGTGAGGTGATGCTTCGGTGTACCTCAGCGACTCATCTGAACTGTAGGTGTATTTCGGTACATCGCGTTATCTCACTTGTGGGACTCCAATTCAAATACGGCCTCTGTGAGAATTAGAGACGTGTTTTCACACTATGCTGTTAACACCCTCGAAATTCAAACTTGTAAGTGCCGGAATCCGCTTATTACTAACCTGTTTTTATGTTTTCTTCTTATGGAAGCTCCGGAGCAGATGGATTGTGCAGACTCGCCACATGCTCATACCAACAACACATGAATGTTCTCATCAAAATCAAAGGCAACTCAAAGTTAAAGATGATTCTTCGTCAATGTCAAAGAATCTACAATGTGTAAAGACTCGAGAACTTCATCATTGGAAACTCAAAGTCAAATTGAAGTGTGAGCATGGTGGAGAAAGACGTGGAGATGCCTAACCAACGAAGTTGACAACGGCAGACAACCACATTGTCTGATCACAAAGCATGAAGGAACAAAGAATCAAAACTATTCTATATCTACACGCAAAGTTCAAGCTCAAGGAAAGTAAAGACCTAATCAAGTGGAGCATCTTTTGAATGACCACCCCTTAGGGGGAGATTGTTAGCTTTAATTGTTTTATTAGAAGTGATGGTCATTCACGTTTAGGAACTTTGTAACGCGTGTTAGATATCGTGATAGAATAGTCAACGGGCTCGTGGATTGGGCTAAGCTAAATGGCTAATAGTTAAGATAAGCTAGCCTTTTATTATGTGTAATCCAATCCAAGTCCACGAGGCCCAAGGCCAAACCCAAGGAAAGCCTTTTAGGGCAACAAGCCTCTTGTACTATAAATACCCCTCAAATGGTCATTTGAGGGGTGTGCTTGAAAGTGTGTATGTGTGTGTATTTTCTCTCTCAAGGAATATACAACTTTATTGTGTTTATCTTATCCTCTCACATACACGAATATAACATCAAGTTACCATCTTTCTCATCTAATTTCTACGCTTTGTTTGTGTTTGTGTTTCAAGTTTTATATGCGTAACTTGGGTTACGTGTGTTGGGTTTGCTTGGTAAAGTGATAAGGTTGATATCGTAGTGGTCCTAACAAACTCCACCTGTTGGTCAAACTTCAGGAGGTGCAGAGGATTGTATTTCACTTCCTGCTCTGTCCTCTATAGTTTCTAATCTCATATAGAGGGTAAACTTGTTGGAAACTAAGCTCAAGGACCACAAGAAGCTCTTTAAGAATGTGGTGGGTAAGTTGGTCAAGAAGGTCAAAGCAATGGCAGTACACCTTAAGACCAAGAACAAGATGGGGGTTATGAGTGATTTTGATCAAGCAATAGGAGGAGAGAAAGATGTGGATTTGGATGTTCTGATCAAATTGGCTAATGCAGCTCTGGCTACTGATTCTAATGTTCCTCCTGGTGGTACTTCTGATGTTCCTTCTGGTGGTGTCTCCACAAATCCTGCTGATGTTCCTTCTAGTGGTGTCTCCACAAATTCTGCTGATTTTCCTTCTAGTAGATCCTCTATTCCTGCTGATTCTCTTTTAAGTGTTGATCTTGCTAGTGTTTCAAACAAAGGAAAATCTCCAATGGTGGACGAGGACCATACTGTCAGAGTGAGGACACAAAGGTAGATGGAAGAAGATAGTGTTGGTGCAGAGGCTGCACATCGGTTACATGCTAAAGAACTAGCTAATTTGGCCAGATAAAGAGAAGAGATGAACAAAAAGATACAACAAGAAGTTCTTACTTCTACCATGTATTATAATGAGTCTGATTGGCTCAACATCATGGCTCAGGTTGAAACTAATGCATCTCTCTCCAAGGCTCTATTGGGTGATGATGTAACTGAAGATAACTTTACAGCTCGAATGGCTGCTTTGATCAAGAAGAAGAGGCAAGCTCTTGTTGAGCAGTTGGCAGAGGAAAGGAGAAACATGCCAGTGAATCAGGCACAACAAAGAGATTTCATGAGAACTTTTGTCAAAAACCAGAGCAGTGTTGTCTACTCTACTGGATGGTCAATGGCTATGGTGAAACTCTTACCTGATGAACAGTTGAAGCAGGAGTTTGAAAAGATGCAAAAAGCTCTTGCATTCACTCAGGTGCAGGATTTTAACATGTCTTTGAAGAGGACAGATCCTGAGTTATAAGAACCTTCATCTAAGAAGCAAAAGTCTACTGAAACTCCTATTCCTTCTGATTCGAATGTACCTCCACCACCACCACTTAGTTCTGCTCCCATATCCACTCGCACAAGGAAAAATTCTTTTACCACACATCCTCTACACATGCCCAAGTCAATTCTTAAAGATTTGGATTTACAAGCAGAAGATAAGACATTTATCAAGATTGATTTGGATGAGGACTCCACTAATGAGGATCCTGTTCCTTGGTCTCCTCTTGTTGGTTGGGAGGTTCTCTCTACTCCCTTGGTGGTAATTAATGCTATTTACAGGATGGATCAGTCTACAAAACATTTTACCATTTTAAGGGAGATTCTTCATGTGGTGGATCGATAGGATTTGATAAAGTTGTATGGCATGATGCTCAAATATTATGACAT
Source organism: Chrysanthemum seticuspe (assembly GCA_019973895.1). Taxonomy (NCBI): domain Eukaryota; kingdom Viridiplantae; phylum Streptophyta; class Magnoliopsida; order Asterales; family Asteraceae; genus Chrysanthemum; species Chrysanthemum seticuspe. The sequence continues at coordinate 174,529,100 of BPTQ01000007.1, forward strand.
TCATCCTGTTGCTGGTGCTGGGTTGCTATTATTGGGTGATCTTCAGGTGTTGTTGGACTTTCAAGAAGGTGCTAAAGGTTTCTTGGTTTGCGCTGATCAACATCTTTGGCAGATTTGCAGCTGGAGGCTGTATACTCCTTCCAATGTTCATATTTTGGAAACTGTTTCTGGCAAAGTGGTGTACATGTTTACAAATGTGTCTTATCCTCTCTTAGTGAAGCTCATGGAAGAGATGTGTAGGCACAAGTTAGAGCTTGACAATGATGTTGTAGGCAATGATATGACTATTGCTGAGCAATTGATTAGACTTATCAAGCATCAACTTGCTGCTGCCCAAGTTTCTCCTGCTTGATCATGGTACTCTCTAAAACTTATTTTGTGTATATCTATATTGTACTATTTGTCTTAAATGGTTTTTACTTTCTATTTTAGTAACAAGTGTTTTGATAAATGGCTTTTTGAAATTGAAAGTTTTTGATGATGTTCAAATAAATTTTGAGTCTTGGTGTGGAAAATTGTTTTGTTTTTGGCACACATGGTACAAACCTTAAACTCTTTTCAAAGATTAAGTGTTGGTTACCACCACACAACAAATGGTATTCAACTCACCATGTCTCACAGACAAGAAAGAGTTGATTCACCATGAGGGTACGGCTCTGGTGTGATTCTCAAATCCGTTGACAGCTGTAATAGTTTGCTCAAAACTATAGGTATTTCACTCACCCATGCTTCACTTGCTGAGAGTGAAACTGGTCATCAGTTCACCATGGTTAAACCCCTACTGGGTACCAAAGAACTGGCTAGTCCTGAGCAAACGACTACAAGTAAAGACATATAAAATCCGTTTATGGCTGTGATGATTTGCCAAAAATTATTAGGGAACTTCAATTCACCATTGATTCACAGTCTAATAGTTGGACTGGTTTTTAATTCACAAGGGTGATGTCATGATTCCACCAAAGGATTAGCTAGCCCAAGAGTGAGTAGCTACTTGGTAAAGGCTTATCAAATCTACTCATGTTGCTGAGGTGGTTCAAATCAATGTTGCTGGTTCTAGAGTTTCTACTGGTTAATCATTGTTGTTGTTTTTGGTATTCTCGTTCTATCAGGCTTATCTAATTCCAAAGATGCAGAAAAAAAAAGATGCTAATCTGTGCAGAATTTTCAAGTATTCAAGTTCAAGTTTCAATCCTCATTGTTCAAGACTGAAGATCTATCTAGAAACTAGAAATTAACATAGTCAAATTCCAGTTTAGGGGAGGATTGTTAGGAATATTTGTAATACTTAGTTAGAATTGTAATACTAGTAGGTATGTAGTTCCTACTGGTAGAGTAGTAGTTCCTGCTGGCAGGTATATAGTTCCTGCTGGTAAGGTTATTATAAGAGTTAGTACTAGTAGCGTACTTACTTCTGGCAGTGTCAAATAGTTATTCCAGGATAAGATATTAGTTTGTTAGAGATGAGGATATACATGAGCTAGGTTAGGAAGAGATATGTATATCATTCTCACACCTTTTTGTAAATGCCGATTAAGGTTTCCTCAATATATATAGAACCCACGGCTTAGGGAATGGGAAATACATAGACACAAAAACACAATTCTCCATGTTCATTAATAGCATAGAAGGATCTTTTAGTTTTATTACTCTTGTTCTTCTTATTAGTTGTGTCTATATTCCGCATAGACATTAGCTTTTCAAAGCAAGAGTCTCTCTTGTGTTTAGCTTGTGATTACATAGGTTATTCACCATCCTTAACAGGCAGCAAAGATCTATCTAGAGTGGGATCCAACACAAGAAGAAGCAAATTCAAGATTCAAGAACACGTCAATTGTCTTAGTAATTCAATTGACTAAAGTTAGTAGTACTTTTATGTAGTTTCTTGTTTATCCATAATAATCAAGCTAGATCTATCCGCTGTGTACTCATAGTGATAATAGTTATCTACTTGTTAAATCTTAACAAAAATGACAAAGGAATTTGATGAAACATGAAAACTAATAGGTTATTTAAATTGTCTTTTGTTTATAGGTGTACTGGACATTGTTATGAACTTCCATGAATGTCATAGTTGGAAGTTTAATGATATTATACTATATTACATTTATCAGGATCCTTAGCTACAGGACCCCCATTGCTACAGTTGCTAGCGCCAGTGTCGGGTCGGCCCATTTTTTTGCCCGTGTCTTTTAGCGGGGCTCCCTTAAGCTAACCCGCCCATTCTATTCATCTCTACTCACATTTTCCCGTTTCATCTTAAATCCACCTGGGTATTTTTCCGGGCAAAAACCCCCACGTGCCTTGATCTACCTAAATATTGGATCGATGTACTCTAACCAAACTAACTTATATAGCTTGTTAAGGGTTTAATAACCTCGGATAAATCCTAAGCTATTAACAATGAAACACTGAGCAAACTCTATTAAGTATGCGGAATTTACTTAACAAAGCTAAGAAGAATTAACTTTAACTTTCAACGATTTTATTAATAACTCTAAATCTGCTTATTATGCAGATTCTTTAACAACTCTAAAACTCTAATGTCGTACTTCTCTAAAACTCTAAAAACACACACTTCTCTACAACTCTAAAAACACGTAGTTCTCTAAAACTCTAAAAACACGTACATCTAATGCCAACCTAGGTATCCTTTTATAGGCTTAAGGATAACCCTAGTCGGTTTACAATTTATAACCTTGTACGACAAGTAATACTATACTATTCTAAGAACATTCTAGAATTACATAATGATCCTTAACGCTTTTGCATATCAGTCCTTTAAGCATGCAGTACTTTGATGAATCGAACAGTACTTTGACTTTATACTTTAGCAGTACTTTGACTTCTTCAGTACTTTAACTCTTCAGCACTTTGACTCTTCAGCACTTTGACTTTTTATATCCCAACAATCCTCCCCTAACTTGAATTCTACTTGCTTGATATCAGTTCCTTTGTAGATTTAACTTTAATGTCTTTGTCTTCAAAGAGAGATTGTGACTTTATCTTCAAATTTTGTCTTTGTAAATCCTGTGCTTATATCATCATCATCAAAGTAGTTTTTATTAGTAATTCTTTTCAGCAACATTCAGCAAGCTCCATCTTTTCAGCAACTCAGCAACATATGACAATTTGTACATCAGTTCAGTTTAAGTTTCAGTCTATTCTCATCACTTCCAGGTGTGTAAACTCCTGTGAGAGGTAAATCATTGAAATTTAATGGATCTTGATGTCTCTTTACCAAAGCCATTAACTCTGGAGTAGCCAAATGTTTAGGTGTGTAAGACCATGGTACATTGATAACCATATGATTTTTAGCAAATCATCAGCTATCAACAGATTTGATTTGTCTTTACCAAAAGCTGTGCCCTTTTGGACTAGTTAGTTCTTTCAACCATGGTGAACTAATTACCATATAAATGGTTTTTCCACAGCCATTACCACAAACCATTTTCTTGTTGGCTAGCCAACTCTTTACATTTGCTGATATGGTGAGTTGATTACCATACAACTTATTAGTAAGTTGTCAACTATATAACGGATTTGAGATATCTTTACCAGAGCCGTTTGCTCATGGATTAGCCAGTTCTTTTGTAAACATGGTGAAATGATAACCTACTGTTATAACCATCTCAAAAACCATTGTTGTGGTTTAACTTTTGTTTCAAAATATTTGTTACTTAACAAAAGTTTGCTTTTAAATACATTGACTGGTTTTGTGCTACAAGCAGTACTTTGGTTAAAGTACTGTTTGTTCCAGCAGTACTTTGAATAAAGTATTTATTTTTAAAAAATTTATACAATTTAAACATCATACCAGTACTTATGCTTCATCCTCAGCCTCTGTCCATTTGATATACAATTCAATGACCATTAAGGTTGTGTCATTTTCTTCCTCGACTTCCATTCTATGATCAAGCATCCTTTTCATAAGATCTGACATGAGTGGATATCTTCTTTCTACTAACATATGGATCATTGTTCCATCTTTTAGCTCCAAAACATGCACTCCAGATTCATCAAAATATCTCCGGCAATTAATTTCCTATACTTCTTGATTATTCCATATAGCATCAGTACTTGTCTCCTCAGTTTCAAAGATAGTTGTGAGGTCTCCAAGTAATACTAAACCAATTCCTTCTGATGGAATATGTTCAAAATACTCTTGTACTAGTTGATACAGATGAAACAGGTCTTCTCTATTTATCAAGTGCAATATGTCCCACAATGAGTTAAACACTCTAAAGCTTTCATCTTCTCTATGAAACATAAGATAATCTCCATCTTCTGCTTTTACAACTTCGACTGTAACAATCTTTGACTTCTTTTCTGCAACATCTTTAGCCTTAGGTAGCTCAAAATCAGTAACTCTTATGTAATTCCTCAGTTCATCAACTGTATCTGATCTCAGCTCAATCTTCTCTGATTTCTGTTCAGCTTCAGTTGTCATTTTTCTTTTTAAGCTTCTTTTACTAAGATCCTCCTTGTACTTATCATCCTTGAAAGAAATAATACTTTCAACTTGCTTTTGATAAGCTTGTCTAACATTTTCATACAAGTCTTTCATCTCAATGTAATTCAACTTCTGTAATCCAGTGAATCCTTGACCTTTCAAGTAAGCCATCATTGCATTTCTTTCTTTAGCTTTACTCATTGGTCTTCTAGATAAAACTGGTTTTTCTGATATAGCAGCTTCAGCATTCAATTCATCTTGTAATTTCTTAGCTGCTTCTTTATTCTTAGCTTCTTCAATAGCAACTTCAGCATCCAATTCAACTTGTACCTTTTTAGCAGCTTGTTCATTCTTAGCCACTTCAATTTCTCTAATTTCTGCCAAAGTCAGCTTTTTCTTCTTCCTTGTTTCCACCATCTTACCTTTGCCTTTATCTTTTGGATCTATAACTGGTTGAGAAACTTGTGGTTGTTCTTCAGTAACTCCTGGAATGCTAACACCTCTTGGTTTTGATAAGTTGTGCAATATCTCAGCTATAGTTTCATCATCACTTATAGTGTGCACTACTTTTGGTGTATCAGCTTCCTTTTCCTGAATAATAGTAGAAGGACTAGCTTCTTCTTCATGTATAACAGTCGAAGGACCAGCCTCTTCTTTAAAATCTAACACCCTTGGTGTAATCTGTTCTTGTCTATGAGTTTCTTGAATACCAGTACTTTGATCAGCAGCACCTTGATCATTAGTACCTTGAACACCAGTTCTTTGAACTTCAATTCTTTCAGACTCAGTACTTAGAATACTAACTTGTACTTCAGTACTTTGAAGTTCATCTTCTTTTTCTTCATGAAATTCAGCATCTTCTTTCAAATTCTCTTGCTCTAAATTCCTCCCCAATTGGATAGAAGAATGCTGTTGAACCTTTTTGCCTGTAGAAGCCTTCTTAAAATGTTTTCTTTTCTTCCTTTCAGCCTTGACCCATAATCTGTGATGTTGAACTAAAGGCCAAACAGACTTCTAAAGTCTTCTAAACTTGATCTTCAACCGTGCTATTTGTGCAGCTTGAGCCTCAGTTGTTTTCTTCAATCGGACTAGCTCCCTTGTCAGAATATAATTATCCAATACTAATCCTTCAGGGGGTATAGTAGCTACATCTCCTTCAGATAATGATGAGGGAATAGGGATATCTTGTTCTGACTCAATAGGTGGAGTATCATGGTGAGATGAGGTAGGAGAAACTGCAGTACCTTCATTGACATCAGTACCTTGAGAAGCAGTTCCTTGAGATGCAGTACCTTGAGAAGTAGTACCTTCAATTGAAGTAGTACTTTCATATAACCAAAAAGAAGTATTTTTCCATTCTTCTCTTCACAATGACAAAAACTCCAAAGAGGCATGGTATTGCCTCCCTTTAAGCAAAGCATAGGACTGTCTAACACACTAATCAGTCCTCCCCTTAAACGTAGCTTAGTAATTAATCATTCCAATGCTCACCACCAAATGATTGAATCTTGAAACATCAAAGCCTTTGGTTTTCTACTCTAACAGGTACATAATTCATAGAAGGAGTCAAAACTTCAAGATCAAACATCCAATCAGGACCTTTACCCTTCTGATTTTCTTGATCTTCTAAAAATTCAACATGAAGACAGTCTTGAATCTTCTTGGTGATTCTGTTATACACTCTGAAACCTTTGATATTGGTGCAGTATCCTAATAAGTATCCTTCTTCTGACTTGCCATCAAATTTGCCCAAATTATCAATTGTGTTGAGAATAGTCAGAGGGCATCCAAAAGGTTTCATAAAACGAATGTTGGGTTTGAGTCCCATTAGTAACTCATAAGGTGTCTTCATCTGAGGTTTGGTTATTGATACTCTGTTAAGCACATAGCAAGCAGTACTTAGAGCTTCAGCCCAGAATTGAATAGGTAGTAATGAATCTGCAAGCATAGTTTTGGCTGCTTCAATCAAAGTTTTGTTCTTTCTTTCTGCAACACCATTCTGCTGTGGAGTTCTAGCAATACTGAACTCTCTTTTGATTCCTTTCTTAGCACAAAATTCATCCATAAGCTTGTTCTTGAATTCAGTCCCATTATCACATCTAATACTTCTTACTTTAAGTCTCAATTGGTTTTCAAGGGCTATTATTAAATCATGAATAGCATCAAAGGTGTCATCTTTAAATCCCAAGAAAAATACCCAACTGAATCTACTGCAATCATCTGTCACAACCAGACAATACTTCTTCTTGTTTAGACTAGCAACAGAAACAGGTCCAAACAAATCCATGTGCAGTAACTCCAAAGGTTCTCTAATAGTTCTATCCTCAAGCTTCTTGCATGAAGCTTTGTGTTGTTTACCCTTCTTGCATGCCAAACAGGAGTGATCATTCTTGTAGGTTTTGGTGGGTAAACCTCTAACTAGATTTCCTTTGACCAATTTGTTGATATTCTTGAAATTTACATGGCCCAATCTTCTATGCCACTGATGTGCTTCTTCAAGTGTTGCCTTTGCTACTAAACATGTTGCTCTTCCAGAAGAGTGAAGACTCTTCATATCCAGACTGTACACATCATTGGTTCTTGGTACTTTCAGTATTACCAAGTTATCATCAACAAGCTTAAATTCAGGGAAAACGATGAGACATTCTGTGTCAGTGAATAACACAGGGTGCTTCTTATCACAGATCTGATAAGGTTGAACTTGAGCTCCTTCACATATCTAACATTCTCAAAATCTATGCTCCCTGCCTTAACAGTGCCTTTGCCTGTAATTCTTCCTCCACTAGCATCATTCCCAAACGCAACTCTTCCTCCACAATAGGATCTAAAATCTGACAGAATATCTTTGTCTCCTGTCAGGCTTCCAGAGCAACCACTATCCACAATTAGATGATCTTTAAGCTCCTCTTCTGGGTTGCCATGCACAAAGATAAAAGAGTTAGTTAATTTTAGGAACCCAAGCCATTACTGACTTGTGTTCCCCTTGTGGAGTTACATACTTAAATTCTTTAAGTATGTAATTCCCACTGTCTTTAAGCACATGATCAATTATCTTTGGTTGTTCAAAAACTTGTGTTGGTTTTTCAATAAAATCCTCCTTTTCATCCAAGTTTTCCTTTTTATTTTCAACAAAAGTTTCTGATTCACTCACACTTGCTGAAAGTACTGTTTGTTCCCCATCAGCACTTTCCTTCTTAACCCATTTGGTTTTAACTTCTGGTGTAGAGTCCCTTGATCTATCTACTTTGTTTGAGTTGTAACGCCTTCTAGATTGATAGTAATTAGATCTCCTATGGTTCCTATTCCAAAAGGTGTTTGGTGAAAACTGAGCAGTACTTTGAGAAAGTACTGTTTTTGGCTTAACAGTACCTTGAAAAGTGTTTAAAGATACTGGGGGTTTTGAAAAAGGTCTTCTCTGGTGAGGGTACCTATAGTCTTGTGAGAAGTTGCTATGGTTAACCCTATGTGAATGACTCCAAACTGGTTTATTCTCTCTAGACCTATGGTTGGTAGATCTATTCTTTGGGAATGTACTTAGGTACTCTGAGTGAAAGTCATAGTGCTTAATCAGATGATCAGGACTGTAACAAACAAAACACAGTTTTTGACCTGTAATCCTAAAATTTCTTCCTCTGTGTGTATGACCAAACCTATCCTGTCTTCTAGGTGAATAATAAGAATTATGATGACCAAAGTTATCCCTAAAAGGTTTAGCAGTACTTTGAAAAGGTTTTCCTAGAGGTACTGCTGAACATGTGGCAGTACTTTGAGTTGAAGGTACTGCTTGACTTTTAACATCATTATCCTTAGGTTTTTCAACAGTTTCTTTTGGGGTTTCAGACCTAGATTCACCAGTAAGCTTTTTCGTAAACTCTATGTTGTCTACACCAAAACGAGAAACATCTGGTCTAAGAGGTTGAAAACTACCAGTAGGATGAGGGAAAGCATGATAACCTTTGTCTTTCTTATATTCAGGAGGTGGTTCGCTAAGTGATTCCTCATTACTAGATGTGTCTACATAGTTAATGAGTTCATCATCACTAGTTGTTATATCCTCAAAATCAAGGTCATCCTGATTACTAGGTGGGTTTTGTTCTATGCTACTGAAATCCATACCAAAACCTAGTCCAGTTCGAATGTAAGCTCTTCTATGTTTTTCAACATAACTAACATGAGAAAGACCAGATTGTCCCTATGCAGCAAACTTTTCTAGCAATTCATCCCTTTCCTTAGTCATCTTTTCTAGTTCAGAGACCTTGCATCCTAACTTCCATTTACTTAGTTTTAACTGATAATCCTGTTGTTCATACTTTTCAGCCCAAGTCATTTCATTATTTTCATGTGTTATTATTTTGGCTTCCATAGACTCTAAAGTAATTTGGTAACCAGCTACTTCAGACCTAGCCGTTCTACACTTATCTCTTTCAGTCACATAATCATTAAGCACTTTTTGATAAAAGTCATGACACTTAGAACATACCTCAGAGATAGGGGTGAACTTGGTGAAGTGGCTACCATAGCAAGCAGAACAGGTTCATCTTCATTCTCCATGCTCCAATCAAAGCTTCCTAGACCATCTTTGGACTCCAACGCAGCAAATCTAGGTTCCTCATTAAATGATATGCTCTAATCAAACTCTTCCATTGCCACCATACAGTAGGTTACTGGTTCATCATCAAACTCAGCACTCCATTCAACCTCTGATAGATTCTTTTGAGTAACCAAAGCTTTTGTTTCAGTAATAGGAATTTCCTTTAGTTCAAGCTTTGGTTTCTCAGTCATCCTGTTTGCCTAATATTTAGCAAACCTGCATTCCCTTGCAAAGTGTCCAGTCTTCTGACAGTTAAAGCATTCAATCTTGGACTTGTCAAAAGTGATACCCTGTTTGGTTTTGAAGTCTATGCCTCTTCCTGTTTTCTTCATGAACTTCTTGATCCGAGCAGTGATCATAGTAACTTGCCACCTGATATTAATTTCTTCAAGAGCATCCTCTTTAATCTGTGACAAATCTTCTTTATAAGTAACAGGTAAGGTAGCTTGCTGTTCAAAGAATGAGCATACGACTTCATCAGAATGGATGGAGCTTGATGGTGATGATGTGGGGATGGTCATAGATGTGATAGAAAAAGCAGGATAGCCAGTACTTTGAGCAACAATACTTTGAGTAAGGTGAGCAGTACTTTTAGTGGAAGTACTGCCTCTCTTTTCAGATGACACAAAAGCTATACTGTGAGACTTTGAACTTTTTTGGCCATTCATCTCATGCTCATACACCTTTAGATGGTTGTAGAGATCATCAAAGTCTATAGTGTCCAAACCAGGTTGTCCTCCGATCATAGTAGCAATCACATGCCATGTAGATGGCAAACTCCTTAAGAACTTTAAATTGGCATCTTCAACAGATACCTCTGCCTTGTATAACTCTAGCATGCTGAGGAGATTTTGAAATCTATCATAGGCAGCATCAAGACCTTCTCTTTCACCAACAGTGAAAGTTTCAAATTGTTGCTTCAACAGATTTCTATGCATCTTCTTGGAAGCATCATTACCTCCAAACCTTGTCTTGAGAGCAGCCCATAACTGTTTTGCATCCTTAGCATCATGAAACTTGAGTAGGTGTCCATCAGGATAGGCAGACAAGAGTATGTTGAGAGCCTTCTCTTGATTCCTTATTGTAGCAGTTGGCAAGATGGGTTTAGGTGCTTTAGGTTGTCTAGGAATGTCTACAGGTTCGTCCACAACTTCATTACCATTGACAATCACATTCCACAGTGCATGGTCTGTAATTGCAATATACTGCCTCATCTTCATGCTCCATATATCGTATTCTCCCTTTTAGATAATTGGTATTCTTAGTGAGGTGATGGATGGTGGTGGTGCAGCTTCAGTCGACATCTTTAGGGTTTTGTTAAGTAGGTTTTGAGGGTTTCTTCTTAGTCAGAGTTTCCACAAAAGCTCTGATACCACTTGTTGGATCGATGTACTCTAACCAAATTAACTTATATAGCTTGTTAAAGGTTTAATAACCTCGGATAAATCCTAAGTTATTAACAATGAAACACTGAGCAAACTCTATTAAGTATGCGGAATTTACTTAACAAAGCTAAGAAGAATTAACTTTAACTTTTAACGATTTTATTAATAACTCTAAATCTGCTTGTTATGCAGATTCTTTAACAACTCTAAAACTCTAATGTCGTACTTCTCTAAAACTCTAAAAACACACACTTCTCTACAACTCTAAAAATACGTACTTCTCTAAAACTCTAAAAACACGTACATCTAATGCCAACCTAGGGATCCTTTTATAGGCTTAAGGATAACCCTAGTCGGTTTACAATTTATAACCTTGTACGACAATTAATACTATACTATTCTAAGAACATTCTAGAATTACATAATGATCCTTAACACTTTTGCATATCAGTCCTTTAAGCATGCAGTACTTTGATGAATCGAACAGTACTTTGACTTCATACTTTAGCAGTACTTTGACTTCTTCAGTACTTTAACTCTTCAGCACTTTGACTCTTCAGCACTTTGACTTTTCATATCCCAACACTAAACACTTTGCGTGTTCGTATGCTGGTTTGGTGAGATGGGTACAGTGATTCGTACCATGGAAACAATATTTTTATCCAATTTGTGGATGTCCGTTCGCCACATAGTCTTTGCTACACCGGTAACCTTTTTTTGGTCCATATATTTTTGGTGTTTGGTAAATCTGAAGGTAAGGCTACGAATTTCAGATCTTGATTATCAAAAACCCTAATTTCATATTTTCTGATCTTGGGGAAACAATTGAAGGTTTGATTTTTTCCCTTTTCTTTAGGGCTTATTTTACTATGTCTGTATGCTGGTTATGCCATGCTTTGTTGGGGTTCGTCTGTGAGTAATTTTAGGTTTATTTGTTTTGCCTTTCTTATGTTTAGTTGTTACAGTAGTCGCGCCTTGCTTATGCCGATTGAAATGGTATTTATGGTTAGGTCTTGCGTTGAGTAAAAGGCTGATGTACTTTGGTTTGGGGTTAACTATTAAAGGTATCTGCAGTTAGAGTGGTTAGGTGTTGCTTATGCCTGTTGAAAAGTTACTTATGCTTAGGTGTTGGGGTGAGTGAATGACTTTTATAGTTTGGGTTGGGGTTTACTGTTAGAAGAAAATGCAATTGAATGTGCCCCTTATTAAATGTTGTGCAGTCTTTGGTTTTTTTTTTGGGTTGCATAGGTTTCCATTTTCTTTCTTTTTTTTTGGTTTCTTTTGTTTTTTTAGATGATGCCACTAACTTCTTTTAATTCTTTTGTTTACCTTTTTTTCCAAACTTCTCTTTTTGCAAACCCTGAATTGATAATGCTTTTGTTGCTCTCATTAACTGTTTCGAATATGTTAGTCGATTTACTTTTCCTGCTGTCTATTGCTTTCATAATTGGACTGTCTATTATTGTTTATAATTATGACTTCAAAACCAGTAACTGGCTCGCCTGAAAACCTCGCACAAAACAATGCTGCAAATATACTTGGTGGTTCTGGGTGCGAAATGTGTAAGACCATTATGCCAGCAGTCTGTGGCTGTCAACCATATGCGTCGTCGCTGCTTGCTGCACCAGATCTTCACAATGCTACAGGTTGGTTTGCCTTTTTTAGTTTTTCATTTTTTGTATGCCTGCACTTATTGTAGTAATTCCCCTTGAAACATGTTTGTGCTCATGTTTTTTTTACATAGATGTTCTTGGAAAAGAACCTGTGCAGGCTACAGGCCACCAACTTGATCCAAACAATTGTGTGGATGGCCTTCATCATCAGTTGATGGCTTTTGTTTTTGTAGAGCACATTGGGAACGCTGAAGAGCATATTCATAGTTTTTTTTTATTGGACCAGGTTGCCCTGCGCATGATGATGCGTGTTTGCAGCAGGCTGGAGGTCAGCCAATGGCTACTGATGTGATAGAAGGTGAGGTGTGATGTGCTATTTTGAACTGTGGTCTGTTAAATTTTGTTGCTTTGTTTTTGTATGCCGATTTGTCATTCATAAAGGTCAGCTTCACGTTTTTTTTTAATTGGAACAGGGTTGCATTTGGATCATGCCTTGACTACATTGCACTCTAGAAAAAGAAGGAGGAAGGGAAAGGAGGTGGCCAGCAACCTGTATGGCCGCTATGATTATGTGCACACTATTGATCAGCCAACGGTTCCTGTTGTCATGGGAGGTAAATGTTGCTCTGCTCTTTTTAGATCCGGTTTGTTAAATTCATTTTCTTTGTTTTCATGTCCTGCTTTGTCATTGCTTCATGGTGTTATTTTTTTTTATTGGAACATGCTTGCATTTGGGTCATAGCCTGCCTCCTTCGCAAGCTGGAAAAAGAGGGACGCCTAAAAAACAGAAGCTCAGCAGCACGTGTGACCCTGCGACTCCTAATGCAATGGAAGGTGGTTCTGGTTGTTCTCTCTTCTGATGTAGCCTGTTATCTTTTATTGTTTGTTATAGAATGTTGAGTCACCCTTTCAAACTTTTCTTTGTCATCAATAGGATTTCCTGCACGCAATGTCGGTGCTTCAAAAAAATAGGAAAAGGAAAGAAATGTCTGGTGATGCTGTTGGACCCCGTGTGCAGGACCATCATCCATGCGACGATGTGCAAGAAGGTGTTGGACGGTTGCCTTTACATGTGCGCGAGGGTTAGTATTGTTATCTTCTTTTGTCTTTGCATACAATATTCAAATTGAATTTTGTTCCATTTGTTTCCTAACAGCTGGACCCACTCTTGATGGTTATCCCGCTGTTGATGTCACGTTTGATGGTGCTTATTTGCGGAACACTAACCAAAGAAAAAGGCGGTCGTGTCAGCTCTCCACAGCATCTGTGCATCAATCGACTTCAACAGGCGATGGTCACACCGCCGGGGAGCCATCCACTCCTAATACAAATGAAAGTGAGTTCTTTCTTCTTTTTTTCTTTTTTTTTTCTTTTTTTATCTTTTTTTACTTTTTTTTCTTTTTGTTTCCTTTTATCAACACGAGATCTGCGTCCAGCATCACCTTTAATTTTTGTGCTTTTTCCTTTTGTTACCAACAGCCGCGATACATATTGGTGATCCACCAGGTGTTGCGCAAGATGTTGGTCATCAATCGCAGCGTCGGAAAAGAGGTGGATGTGCAGGCCAGTCTCATAGAAGGGTTGTGCGTCACCGTGCTCCCATGAACTTGGTGCATTCTGCGTCAGATAATAGTGCATGCAACATTGATGGAGAGCCATCTTCTTCTACGATGCAAGGTGGGCGCTACCATTTTTTTTCACATTTTTCTGTGGCTCATTATTTCACAAACATATATTGTCAGCTCTTTAATTTCGTTTTGTTTTTTTAATCGATCTAGGCGTGCTGCCTGACAACGCTGATCTTGGAGACTGTACTGAGCGGTGTTGTTATTATTATGTTGTTTTTTGGCGTGTAGAGCAGCTTGCAGGGCACTGTGTTGCGGATGCCCCGCCTAGATACCATACATGTTGTGGAGCTGGTAAAGTTTATATGCAGCCTGACGCAGACCCGCCTCAGTATATCAAGGACTTGCTTGACCAATGTGCTTTTACGGAAAATATACGAACATAAAATCAAATGTTTGCAATGACGTCGCTCGGTGCCACAGTTGAAAACACAATCAACAATGGTGGAGGCCCATATGTTTTTAAAGTTTCTGGCCAAATGTATCATCGGATAGGCTCACTTTGCCCGGTTAATGATGATCCAAAGTTTTTGCAGCTCTACATCTATGACATGCAGGATGAATTCAGCATAGGCTGAGCCATTTTTCAACCTCAGATGGTCGTGATTTGAATCCAGATATAGTGCAAGGGATCATTCAATTTTTAGATGCTCAAAATGAACTGGTCCAGATATTCAAGACTGCGCGTGACAAATGTGCCCAACATGATGTCACTGAATTTAAGGTAAAGCTTTACAGCGGTGAAGCTCCTCGCGGTTATGAAGCTCCATTATCAAATACTCTTGGCGCTATTGTCTTTGACTGCGGGCCTGAAAGTGAATCAAATTACGATGTTATACTAGAGTACCGAAATGGGCCGCTAAAAAGAATTAGCAAGATCCATAATTCATACATGTCGTTGCAGTTTCCGTTGATATTTATCTATGGTCAACCTGGGTATCATACAAAACTGAAGTTAAGAAAAGCAGACCCAAACATTGAGCCAAAATGGGTCTCAATGAATGCATTCTACACGTACCAGCTGCATCCGAGGTATGATAGTTATGACCTGCTGTTTCGCACTGGGAGGCTGTTTCAGCAGTACGTTGTTGGCGTATATTCTTTCATAGAACAGAATAGGATGGATTTTTATAAGACACACCAAAATGATATTCGAGGGGATTTTTTATTAGGCCTTTATGATGCGATTTCAAGAGGGGAGCACGATGGGTCGCAGGCGGGTTCTCGCATTATATTGCCTTCATCGTTTACTGGAGGCCCAAGGTATATGTACAATCATTAACTGGATGCATTGGCGATCTGCAGGGTTCTTGGTAATCCAAGTTTCTTTATAACATTCACATGCAATGTAAAGTGGCCTGAGATACAAAGATACATGTCCCAGTTTCCTCACCTGAAAATAGCCGATAGGGCAGATATAGTATGCAGAGTTTTTGAGCAAAAGGTCAAAGCATTTGTAAAGTTTATGAAGGGAAGGCAGATGTTCGGTCATGTCACAGGAGGTATGCCTATTCTTTTTCACACATAAACCTTTTGTACTTTATCTTTCACTTTCAGTTTTCCCATGGATGCTTGCTTAATGTGTTGTGCAAATGCGCTATTCTAATTGTATTTGCTAATTTTACCCGGCCTGCAGTACTATGCAGCATCGAGTTTAAGAAGCGCGGCTTGCCACATTGTCACACACTCCTTTGTATTTCTTCGTCAACCAAGCTAGAAAATCCTGCAGATGTTGACCAGTATATTGCTGCAGAGTTACCTGATCCTCACGATGATCCACGCACTTATAAAATTGTTTCAGAAATGATGATGCATGGCCCGTGTGACAAGGCCAGCCCGAAAGCACCGTGTATGAAAGGCGATCTATGCAGAAAAAAATTTCCAAAACAATACAATAACGAAACTTTCTTTGATGACAAAGGTTATCCGCATTATCGAAGAAGGCAAGGAAATACTTTCGCAGCAAAAGGCCAGATAAAGCTTGACAATGGGTATGTCGTGCCATATAACCGTGATTTGTGTCTGGCATTTGAAGCTCACATCAATGTGGAATACTGCGGGTGGAGCATACTGATAAAATATCTTTTTAAGTATATATCAAAAGAAACTGACAGGATTTTTGCTAAAGTAGCAAGGTCTGTTGGTGAAGCCTCTACTTCGTCAACACAGCCGCAAGAGCCAATTGACGAAATACAGAATTACCTCGATGGCCGATTCATATGTCCTCATTAAGCGTGTTGGAGAATCCTCAAATTTGAAATACATATCAGAGAGTCGGCGGTTCAGATACTTTCAGTCCATTTGGAGAACATGCAACACGTAACTTTTAGAGACGGTGATAACTTAGAGGCGGTCGTCAATCGTCGTGATCGTAAGCTGACAACACTGATAGAATGGTTTACTTACAACATTGAAAACGAGGATGGACGCCATTTGACTTATTTGCAGTTTCCATCAGAGTTTGTATGGTACGGAGATCGAAAATGTTGGTCGCGCAGAAAGACTAACAAGTCTTCTATTGGACGGCTTGCATATATACACCCGACCTCGGGTGAGCTTTTCTACTTAAGAATGTTATTATGTCATCAAAAAGGGTGTAGAGGGTTTTCAGAGCTCAGGTCAGTCAACGAAATTGTCTACCCAACATATCGTGGTGCATGTGATGCGCTTGGCTTGCTTGGTGATGACAAAGAATGGGACACAGCTCTTGAAGAAGCGTGTGGCTCAGCTTCATCTGCATAACTCATGTTCCTTTTTGCAAGGCTGCTCACTCATTGTGAGATTGCCAATCCTTTGCATTTATGGGATAAATATTGGCGAGAAATGGGCCATGATATTCCAATTATTGTGTCGGAACAAGTACATATACCCAAATATCATGTGAATGATGGAGAACTGCAAGGTTACATACTATACGAATTGGAAATAATACTAAGCAGTTGTGGAAAATCAGTCGAGAGTTATGGTTTGGAGCTACCTCCGAAAAAGCTTCTCGATCAATTAAACAACCGCCTATTAATGGAAGAAAAGAATTACAATTCGGAGACGCTGGCGCGAGAAAGGGATCAGTCGATTCCAAGGCTGAACACTAAACAAAAAGTTATATACGATGCTGTTATAAACGCTTTTAAAACAGTTAAGCAAGAATTAATATTCGTATATGGTCATGGAGGAACTAGCAAAACGTTTCTTTGGAAAACAATAATTAGCACTGTACGGGCTGAAGGTAAAATTGTGTTAGCGGTTGCTTCTTCGGGCATCGCTTCTCTGCTTCTTCCAGCAGGTCGAACCGCACATTCAAGATTCAAACTTCCGCTCGAACTCACAGATGAGTCCCTATGTTGTGTTAAAAAACACTCTCATAGGAAACCTTTAAAAGAAAACTGGTCTGATTATCTGGGATGAAGCGCCAATGAATGACCGCCAATGCTTTGAAGCATTGGATAGGACTCTTAAAGACATATTAGATGCGCCCGATGTTTTGTTTGGTGGGAAAACAGTCATTTTAGGCGGTGATTTCCGCCAAACGCTGCCAATCAAAATAGGCGCACCCAAAATGGAGATAGTAGCATCATCGATTGCAGAATCACACCTGTGGCCTTATTTTCATGTGATGACGCTTAAAGAAAACATGAGGTTGTTCCGCTCATATTTAAGTATAGAAGAGCAGAGCACAGCGCAGTCCTTTGCATCATGGCTTCTTGACATTGGAGATGGTAAAATTGGTGAGCCTGATGAACAAGACCCTAGAGATTCATCATGGGTTGAGATTCCTTCTAGATTTTGCATACAAGATGACGAAGAAGGCCTCTTCAACCTCATAGATTTCATCTATGACCAGCCTACACTTCAAACCCCTTCGACAATCACTCTACAAGAGAAGGCAATCGTGTGTCCGAAGAATGAAACAGCGGATACTATTAATTCTAGAGTTTTACAGATGGTCGATGGCGAAGTAACAACTTATGCAAGCTATGATATAGCCACACCGGTTCGGAATAGCGGGGCTGAAACAGAAATGTTATACCCTCCGGAGTATATAAACACATTTAAGCTGCCAGGTTTCCCACCACATGAATTACAGCTCAAGGTCGGATCACCGATGATGCTTTTAAAGAATGTTAACTTGGCAGGCGGTTTATGCAACGGGACACGTATGATAGTGACACAGATTATGTCTAAACTTATTGAAGCGCAAATCATCACAGGCACAAGAGTCGGCGAGAAAGTTTTCATTCATAGGATACCGCTTATTCATAAAGATCCAAACCTCCCTTTTGTTTTCAAGCGCACTCAGTTTCCAATAAAGCTATGTTACGCTATGACAATCAATAAAAGCCAAGGCCAATCTTTGAACAAAATTGGTGTTTACCTTCCCGAGCCAGTTTTTGGTCATGGACAGGTGTATGTGGCTCTGTCTAGAGCTACATCTACCTGTGGGTTAAGGGTCCTTATCAAACAGCAAGATAACCAAAGACCAAATGTCACAAAAAATATCGTATACAAAGATTTTTAAAAAAAAAAGAGAGACCGCTTTTGTTTTGCCACCACAGACATAACAATTGGTGTTTGTCTTTTTTTACAGCAGGCTTACTTCTTCGTTTGTTATTATATACATAGTTCCATCATAATTGCATGTTACTAGCTTAACCTTTTATAAAAGTATTGTGAAACGCTCTGTTCAAAGGTAGATTTGCTGCTCGCTGATTTTATATGGCATGTCTCATCATTTTAATGCTCTGACTCTTATTTCCTGCATCATTGTTCATTGCCGGTTGTTTACCTGTATCTAACTTTCTTTTTTATCACTTACCAGCACAATGGAGGAACCTCAGAATGCTCTGGTACAGCACGCCTCTAAAGGCAAAAGCCTTGAGATCACTGCTTCGCTAGAAGTTGTGACGATACGACAATTAAAGCCAACATCTCACAGCAAAGTGTTGGAAGCGAGGGTTTACAGAAAATGGACTTTAGTGACATTTGGAAAAAAGGATGCTGGTGGAGTTTCTGGCAAAAAAAGGGAAACAGGGTTTTGCTGTATCTTGATAGATCAAGAGGTATGTGCTAATTCAGCCAATATGCATAAAACATACCACCACTTCAGATTTGTCTGATAAAAAATAATTATCAACAGGGCAATGCTATACAGGGTAACATGAATATTAGAGAATTCGACTATTTCAACCCAAAAATCAAGCTCGGACAGGTTTACAGGATTTCGGAGTTTAGCTGTGAGCCAACAAATCCTTACCAACAAACGATTAATAACAAAACAAGCCTCACATTTGGGAAAGCCACAAAGTTTGATGCTATAGAAGCACCGAACATGCCTGAGCACTACTTTGATTTCGTTTTGTATAACCAGCTTCAATACAGGGTTCCTACAGAAGATGCGATGTGCAGAATGCAGTACCCGATTCTGACAGGTAACCTTTCTACTGTCAATATTTTTGGAGCAACCGCACCATTTGCATACTAACACTTGACCGGTGATAGATTACATGGGATGTTTGCGGTCGGTGGGTGAGGTTGTGCGCAAAACAAATGCCGCACAACAACATACCGTTTACAGGAAAGTAGATATCGAAAATCTGAGGTACATTAATTCATGCAACACATTTATAATTAAAAAAAAAAAAAAAAAAAAAAAAAAAAAAAAAAAAAAAAAAAACACTGAAAAGCTTATGACATCTACAATCACATGCCAATATTTGCAGTGGTAATGTTGTTGAGTTCACCATGTGGGACGACATGGCTGAAAAATTTGAGGAAGCTCAACTTCAGGCAACGCAGCACCCGGTTATAATTGCTGTCAGTTCTTGCCGGGTTGCGAAATTTAGAGGTATTGCATAAGCAGATTATAAAAAGGTCCGGTGTCGATTTCTTACCAATGTGTGAAACAATACCATGGCAGATTACCAGCTAACAGCAACGTCTGCAACGCGTTACTACTTGAATCCACAAATACGCGAAGCTGATGAGGCACGAGCAAGGTAAAATCATTGATCTACGCATTTTTACTTTGCACCATCGTCACATGAGATTTGGTGGTTCTAATTTTCCAACACACAATAGCCACAAAGAGAAGCAGCAGAAAACACCAACCCTCTGTATTACAAAGACTCCATATGAAGATGCTGAAAAAGAGAAGGGCCAGAATAGATTTCCCTTGAAGACACTGGTGAACAACGATCCTGAAACGTATTCGGTAAGTTTTCTTTAATGAAAAATTAAACAAATCAATACTCAATTACACCTCCAAAAAAGAAAGTTTAATGCCCAAAAAAAAACCCCTGAACTGTTTGCACAAACATTTACAGGGAGTGTTTTTCACAGTCGAGGCAACAATCGCCAGTATCAACATCAAGAGAGACTGGTACTACATGTCTTGCAGCGAATGTGCTTCGAAAGTGAAAGACAAAGGAGGGGTGTATTGGTGTCTGAACCATGGGGAACAAGCAGCACCATCATACAGGTACCAGATTTCTTGGCCCATCTTCATGTAATATTAACAAACACAATATGTCATTAAAATTAGATTTTGAGGGTTTCGCTGGGTGAACCACGCAAGTTTAATTTTAGAGCTTTTATCACTGACCCGTCCGCAACAGTGGAGGTCACTTTCTTCAGCCCGGCGGCATAAGACGTTACAGGGTATTCATGCTCAGAGCTTCTGGAGAAGCATAAAGCAGAAGACTTGCAAGAAATACCCAAGGAGATTTTTGCCATTGAAGGGCACAAAAACGTCTTCCAGCTCCATTTCAGCACATCAGGTAGGTCAGGAGATTTGATTGTTGCTAAAGTTTTTAGAAAAAACAAAAGGCACGAAGCAGCCATCAAGATGATAGAGCCATCCCAAGGTAACGTCATCTAAATCGACAAACTATCTTACTTACATCGAACACTCCTGCATACAAATATTTAATGTTTAGTTATGCATGCACAGGGCCATCAGCAACAGCTCCAACACCGACAGACCAGCAACGTCTCGAACAAGAACCTGAGGAAAGTGCCATTACAGAAACAAAAGAACAAAAAGGTGGTTGCCGCAAATTTAATCCACAGTTTAATTAAACGTAATATGTCATGCATGTCTCATTTGCAAATACAAATACTAACTATTGGTTTACAACACGCTAGAAACACCAGCAACACCTGCCACACTAACGGTCATGGAGGATTTGGAAGACCAAAAACAAAAAACAAACAGCTCAAAGAGTGTGAGGAGAGCATTATTTCAAGATGAGAATGAAGATGCGAAGAAACAAAAAGGTTAGCACTGCAAATTTAACAACCCGTTTTATTTTATGCAATATCTTACAACTGATTTTCATGGGTGACGCACAAGCACTACAACAATACTCAAAATAAGATCACTAGCACACACAACTAAAAAACAAACAGCAACACAGAGTACACTTAGCAGGCACACACTTAGAAATCCATCAAGCCCCTGATTTTCTCAATAAAGATGTCATTGTTCCAAGCATTAAGCTCCAGTTCGCGTGCCAGGATACTCATCTGCAGGATCTTTTGATCATCTTTACCTTGAACCCCCCTTAAATATTCTGCTGTTTTTTTAGCATGCGTGTTTCCAACAGTCTCCAGTTCTTGAATAAAGCTGAGCCTTTCTTGAGTGATTTGAAGCAGTCTGCCCGCCAGCGCATTCATCTGTTGTGCCATCCCAATATCTTCTCCAGACGCTTGGTAGCAATAGAACACTAGCATATCAGGCCAGTTGTTAGAATTCGTGTCGGCTCTAAGCTTATCACACCTAGGGTATCTAGACATTTCCTTATCTCACTTCTTTATCACAGCTTTAAAAATAAAGTGCTTCACTAACAAGCTGGGTTGGTTGTCTTAAATAGCCAACCAGCAAATAAAAAACAAAAAAACAGATTCATGCATTACTGTTCATCTAATCTGGTTTTTTTATTTGATTTTAAATATCTCCTATAAGCATAGGCTCCTTTTTCACATGCCTATTCCACATCTCCAATCCCTGTCCTTATAATTCAATCCCTCACACCATGTACAGCTGCTCCCATATTATTAGATAGCACCCAAAAAATATGGCAGCCATTCAATTGTTTGGCCAGGCATATTTACAAGATTCATTTAAAATCACGTGATATTGTTAGTGGATGCATTGCACATTTAAAAAAAATGGCTTATCATTCAGCCTTTGTAATCATACATGCATGCTCTACTGTCATTAACTACCACCACCACAAAATTGCATATTCATTTAATATTCATCCAACTGCTTTAAAGGCCAGCCACATATTGCCACTCAGTTTGTTTTTTTCACTTACACATGCTCACACGACTTACTATTTCTGAACACACATTCAAAACAGGGCAAGCATTTGCTGATTTTCCATGCCACTTTTTTCTCTTCACATCTTGCACATATATCAAAGGGTAACACACCAATTATTCACACGGTTACTTAACCTTGGAACCACAAATCACCACTCAACCATAGCCAATGATGTTTAACTTCAACCAATGGCACACTGAAACAGCAGAAATCAGATTAATTGTGCACACCCTTTCAAACTTCTTAAATCCTTTGCATTTATTAACCTTTAATATAAAACATACACAATCATCGACACACAAAGGCAAGGTTTTATTCATAACAGAATTCGAATACTTAGTTGAACAAAATACATTAAAATACAGCAAACTTAAAATTTATGCAACCTTGCTAGCAATATAGTCACTAACACCAATCACCAGAGCAACCAGCACTAACCCTTTAGATCCATCAAACCTACTTGACGTTCCTTTTCAGCCCTCCCTTCACGAGCTAAATCCAAAACCCCGACCAGTGCAACTAACATATCTCGGTCTCTATGTTGCGTCTCCAACATACACTTAACTGCATCAGGAACAACATCATCAAATGGACTAAAAGACTGCCCTTCTTGAATTAGTCGATCTCTTCTCTCAATGTTAGCCTCAACATCAGCACATTTTTGCGAAATATACATGATGATGCTTTCATTCTCTCTCCATTCTTGCACAAACAGATACTTAAAGCAGCGTTGGAGCTTATTAGAACCACAACACTCCTTTAAATGGTCAATGTTTGGTCTTGCACCCATACTGGCTAGATATGAGGTAGATGCAAAATGCCTAAGCAAAGCCATCCTTATATAGCCAACAAAAAACAAACAGTCCATAAAACAATTAATTAAAAAAATGAAATGGTAAAAAAAACATAATAATAAAAACACAATCATGTACCTTAAATCATGCACAAAGTGGTGAGGTTTATTGATACAAAGAATATTTTACAACATCAAATACAAACATGACTTCACCAGAACACCGCTGCTGCACAGAAACAACCCAACACCTAAAACCGCAGAAAGGTTTGGTAATCATATTACTCCATAGTCAGCGCGTGCTGGCGCTTTATGAGAAATGATGCTTCCGCTGTATTTTCATATGCTTATGAGAAATGATGCTTGCCATTATCTATTTACTTTTACCTTCTCTCACTAATGGTGTTAATTTTATTATGCTTATGCAGTGACCATCGAACCTGCAGCTACAGAGAAAAGGAAAACAAGGAACACTGAGAAAAAAAAAGAAGTCTAACCATTACCTTACCGATGTGAATGTTTAAAAGGGCAGCCTTAAAACTTGATGTGTTTTGAAGCATATTTCCTGCTCTAGCTGCTGAAATATGTTCCAGAACATTGTATTTTTTTGTATCAAAGTTAGACAAAACACATGGCATGTTTACATGCCAAGATACTGATATTTTGTGCCTCGCTTATAGCCTGGCAGCAGAAGTATGCGATAGCATACGGAACTGACGTTGTTATGTGACGGCCCTGCACCATAACTGTGAAACTATGCAACTGCTGGATGCAACATATTTTGCGCATCATTTCTAGCACTTGGTACATATGAACCTGATGTGTGTTTTAAAATATTTGTCAGTTTTTGTATGTTACAAACTCTTGCAGCAGCTATTGCTGCAACTTTATGGTTTTCTAGCGACATGAACATGTGTTCAAACACAGTCTTCTTTTATGTGAAACTTAGGCAAGAAGTATACCATGTTTGCACGCCGAAATGCCCATGATTTGTGCTATACAATATCATCCAAAACCACTACCCTTATGTAACAAGCTTGCGCTATAGCTTGAACAACGAATTGCACAAACTATACTTGCAATCTTATAACTTTTCACATTGCTATCTTCGACAATCTATTTGCTACATATTTAATGAAAACACCTGCGGCAACGCGCGAGCTCGAATCCTCGTATTATACTATATTACATTTATTAGGATCCTTAGCTACAGGACCCCCATTGCTACAGTTGCTAGCGCCAGTGTCGGGTCGGCCCGTTTTTTTGCCCGTGTCTTTTAGCGGGGCTCCCTTAAGCTAACTCGCCCATTCTATTCATCTCTACTCACATTTTCCCGTTTCATCTTAGATCCACCTAGGTATTTTTCCGAGGAAAAACCCCCACGTGCCTTGATCAACCTAAACACTTTGCGTGTTCGTATGCTGGTTTGGTTGGTGAGATGGGTATAGTGATTTGTACTATGGAAACAATATTTGTGGATCTCCGTTGGCCACATGGTCTTTGCTATAGCAGTCGCTTTATTTTGGTCCATATATTTTTGGTGTTTGGTAGATCTGAAGGTAAGGCTACGTATTTCAAATCTTGATTATGGAAAACCATAATTTCATAATTTCTGATTTGGGGGAAACAATTGAAGGTTTGATTTTTTTTCCTTTTCTTTAGGGTTTATTTTACTATGTCTTTATGGTGGTTATGGTATTGTGTGTTTAGTTTTGGTTCTAGGTTATTTTAGTTTTAGTTAGGGTTTGCTGTTTCTGCTTGCCATGTCTTAGATAAGGGTTACGTATGGTGATTATTAATGATCGAAAAAACTGAGCTGTGTCTTTTAGATTAGCAAAGATTGATATAGCGAGTTGTCTTTTTAACTTTTATTTTTTTGCTTGATTTCTTCCTTCTTCATGCATTGTGGCCTATGTTGTGTTTGCCTTTTATTGTTTTGGGGACATTGGATACTGCCTGCGATGTTTTCCCTTCGGTTTCTTGCTATCTTTGTTGTAGCGAGGGTTTAAGGTTTTTTTTAAATATAAATTTTCTGTCGCAGTTTATTAATCATGCAATCACGGTCTGCTTTCATAGTTCGTGCTGATTTAGTCAGTGTAAAAATAAAAAAACCTCTCTATCTTGGTTGGGTTGGATGTCATGCCTTATGGTTAGCCACTTTCTTCCGGTTAGATTTTGATTAAATAATGTACGCTCTAAAAAGATTTTGTGGGTTTGCAGTTCTTTCAGGTCTTGTTATTGCGGAGTCGGTTTACCGAGGTTGCGCCAGTTTTAACCGACGCTGCTAGTAAATCACGCATTTTTTGCCATGCTTAGGTTCACCGGCAAACATGTTTTTGCCTGTGGGTTAGCTTTGCTGAAAAACATGGTTTGGCAGGGTAACCGTTTGGTTGCAGCCATGGTGTTTTTAAGTGCAGCCACCATTTGGGTGAACAAAGCTGAGCCGATGTGAGCAGGGATGAATTCTACGGGTTTTTGTCATGGTTGCAGTTTTTTGTCATTTGTGCAATGCTGAATGGTTGACGGTTGCAGCCCTTTTTTTAGGTTGTGATGAATCGGGCTTTATTCGGTAAATGTGAGATGCCCCGTATCTTGTAGGGTGACAGGCAGCTGTCGCAGCCATGGCGGGTGTATAATATACAGGTCGCCTGTGCCGTGTCATGAGATTAACGATGCAATAATGATGGGTTTGTATGTTGATCTGGTTCGTTAGTGTGCTTTAGCAACCCTTGTGTGTCGGCGTGACACTCATATCCACATTGTACCTGCAGCCATGACAGTCTGCTGATACCGCTACGATGTTCATATGTTGTTTTTGATACATGCCTCCACTTATGTTTGGATCATTATATTGTCGAATAATTTTCTGGAAATATACCTGGTTGGATCTAAAAGGTATGAGCATAATGGAAATTATGTTCCGCACTTTTGTTTCTGCCAGATGGCCTTTTGTAGTCGCGTTTGTTAAACATGATTTTCTTAAGCTTCCATTTCATTCTTGCATGTTACGGATGCAGACCATGTTCCCATCAATGTTGGTTTATGTGGTTATAGTCTTTGTCATTCGTGCAATGGCGAATGGTTGGCGGTTGGATTCCTTTTTTTAGGCTGTGATGAATTGGGTTTTTATTTGGTAAATGTGAGATGCCCCGTATCTTGGCAGGGTAGCAGGTCACTGCTGCAGCCATGGCGAGTGTATCCTCTTTGTTTTAATATTCGCCCATCTGAGCCATGTGTCCAGCAAAATTCTCACACATGGCTGAAAAAGCGAACCCAACAAATGTAAAAGTACAAGGAAATACACTGTAGCTACAGATCCTGATAAATGTAGTATAGTATAATATGATATACAAGGGACGTGTAGCGTGTGATGAGGTTAATGACGCACTTATGATGCGTTCGTATGTTTAGCTGGTTCGTTGGCGTACTTTAGCGCCCCCTGTCTGTTGGCATGGCACCAATATCCACGTTGCGGTTGCAGCCATGACAGGCTGCTGATGCCGCTGCGATCAAATGTTCTTCATGTTGTGACATCTATCAGTGTATTGTAAGGTCATAGCGCTGGTAATCATACTTTCTAAGATGAAACGGAGGAATGTGAGTAGCGATGAATGAAATGGGCGGGTTAGCAAGATGGCCTTCCGCTCAAAAGGGCGGCTAAAAGAGTCGACGTATTTTTTTTTCTGTGCCTGAAGTATGCCGATGATGATAGTTTTCTGCATTTGTGTGTTTGGTGAGCGCGCTTCATAGAGTCCCATGTTTTGGCAAGGTACCCTAATCCAAACTGTGGTTGCAGCCATACTGAGTCTCTGATGTCGCCGCCAGATTCGCAAGTCTGAGGCGGATGGGCAGGTTAACTAAATGGAGCCCCGCTAAAAAAATGGCAAAAAAGACCGCCCATTTGTACACTGTTATCAACTGTCGCATTGTACTGCAGCTAAGGATCCTAATACATCAACCTTCGTTATAAACTATTTCATCTTACCTTTCAAGACTGAACATTTAGTTTTTCACAATTGAGGTATGTCCTTGCACTTCACTATAATCATTACAGTGTTTTTTAATGTATGATTGTGCATCCTAATTTTGGGGTTTCTTATTACTATCACACTTCCTTAAACACCCATACGTGTATTGTTGCAGGTTTTCCAGCCTCTGCCGCCTAAGTCTGGTACAAAAGGCATTATTGGACGGCCGATGAGTAACGCGACAATGGGAAGTTGATGTTCCTCTTCTCTTTTCAAACTCAGCTTCTGGAATTTGAACGGGCAATTTGTTTTTTACATAAAACTTTCAGGTTACCAAAGCACACCTTCACTGGTACATATAAGTGCAAGGAAAAGGCACACCTGTGGCACGATCACCTGCTGAGGTGTCTACCATCAGTCTGCAGTACCCGGTGTCCAACGATGTAAAGTCCGTTAGTGTCTTTTGTTTCTTGTACAGCCCTATATCGTCGATAAACGAGCCTCTGATGCTATTTTTTAAACTAGGGCATGCTGAGCTATGCATGGTGCCGGGTGCCTATAGCAAACTTACAAAAAAAATGGGGTATAAGTGGCTGGTAAGTTTATCCCAGTAACGTGGCCTAGTTAAGCTATGAGTATACTATATATTATGTTTGGTATTTTGCTTTGCATTCATCTGCGCTTTACATTTAAGCTGCGAGCTCAGATGGCATAGTTTTAAAAGTATTTAGATTTAACTTTGTTTCTCATACATTAACAATTAAATTATTATAACAGGCTGCGGATTGCACTGCAACCGTGCCTAACCACTTATGGAGCTAGCCCGCTAAGTATGTCAATATACCATCCCCTTCAGCTTCTCGATAAATGACAAAAGCTCTTGTGCTCGCTTTTGCTTCTTCGTCGCATTGTCCAGGACCTCTGCAGCTTCGCTTAAATCTTCGGTCTGCAACTTCTTCAGCTCTGAGATACTTTGCACAGAAGAATCAAACTGATATAAGAGTTCCAACTCTCCGATCACATATTCCCGCTCTGCTACACAAGCCCTAATATCCTGAAACCTTTCCAGTAGTTCTGCTTCATCCGCCTTAGTTTTGCTCACCTCTCTTCCAAATTGAACAACCATCATATCCTTCACGAAGCTAGATCCAGCAGCGGCAGCAAGGTCTTCGCAAAAAGGCATAGGTGTGTTCATGTTTATTTTTTCCTTCACCTTTTTTTATTTCAGATTTGGGTCAGATTTTCTTTTGTGTGTGTTTTTCAGATGCTATGTGTGTCTTTTAAAGAACAAATTATGGGTTGGTTATTATTGTTATGATGTAATAGCACATGCCTTATTACACATTTGATTTGACTGCCACTATATAGCCTGCAAATGCAGTAAGAAGTGATCATGACTTTTGATTCCTTATAAACAGTCATCGATTAGGCATCTTTTGTCATGCGTAACGTTTTTTCACACGCGAAGTGTGAAAATGAAGGAATAACATCTTTTGAAAAAAAAACAAAAAAGAGTGGCAGAAAAAAAAAGGTTAACAAAAAAATATATTTCTGCATATAAAATAGCAAGGCCAAAAAAAACTTATTGACAAGATGGTGAAAACTAAAAACATAGAGGTTAGGAAATTAAACCATTGTAGCCAGAGAATAAAAACCTAATCTGTTTTGAAAATTTTTTCATACCAATGATCACGGTCAACGATTGTCTTATAATGCCTCTTAAATGCATGATGATCAAACAAGTTAAGATAATTTGTTCGCTTGCAATCCAGCTTTGTTTATTGAATGGCACGTCAAACGTAGGATCGTTTTTCAAATTTATAGATCATCCTAGATCTGGTATGCCATTCAATCTGCAGGTGGCCAAAGAGTCTATACTTGGTCGGTTCATATGTGTTGTTACATCACAGCTTTCGCATATGAATATATAATGCGTGATATGGATAACAGTTTATGGTCCCTTTTTTCACATATTCCGCACATGAATATATAATGCGTGATATGGATAACAGTTTATGCTCCCTCTTTTGTTGCAGGAAGGTGGTGAAAAAAGAAAAATAATGCCGCTCTTAGAAATATGTATTGGATCACCTATTTAACATAGTAAGTTGATTGTATGACTATGTCATTGTCTTATCAGACCATGTTAAGTTTGTTGCATGATTTTTTTCCTGATTGTGCTGTTTCTTTTTTTAAAATTCAGGAAGGCACTATCCGTCGTACCATGAATGGCAATAAGTGCTCATCAATCAAGGCGACTGTCATTGGTTCTGTACCTGAGGGTACTAAGATTTTTTCAACTGACTGAAGATGCTCACATAGGGGTGCTTCTTGCACATGGTCTGCCTTATCACATACCAACGTCTTTCACTGCTGAGGTGAGTGATCTGTCTTCAAGATGTGTTCCTTTTCAGTGTCTATTTATAACCAGCACCCATCAAATTTTTCCATGATTTGTTTTTACACTCGACCTTTATTTAAAGGGTTAACCATTTTCTGAATTTTAAATAATGTTTGATAATTTTAGTAGTAAAATACGATACACATGCACAGCTTAAGAATTATTTTGTTAATTGATGATACGTGTTCATGTTAAATCCAATCAGTAAACCATCCACACATTGTCCAGATAAAAGACACGTGACCCAACCATATCATTGCTTTTCTCCATTACATATGTATCAAAAAAATTATTAAACCACCAACTGACACAGCTTTTCCAACTAAAACACAACTGAGTCAGCCATGTCATTGCTTTTCTACACCACATAAAAAAAGACACATCTGCAAAATCGTTGGAGCACAAACGAACGTAACTTTTATTCATATTCGACGTAAGTTACAAACATACCACCAAAGATTAACAACACCCTGTTAATCTAAGACATAACACCATACCATTAAACATAAAGACCATGAAACAAGCCATCACAGACACACAGAGGGTGCTACCCTAATCATACAATTCCATTGTAAACACATGACGCCTTTTCTCGATGCGCGATTCCCTAGCCAGATCAAGAACCTGAATCAGTGCAGCAAGAATCTGATGGTCCCTGTCCTGCGCCTCCTCCAAGAATTCAACGGCGTCACTCGCAACATCATCGAGACCACTCAACCAGCGTCCCTCCTGCAACAAATCAATCCTGCTCTCAAGTCGACGGCGAACATCATCGCATTTCTCTCCAAGCAGCATGATGAACCCCTCATTTTCGCCTTGCTCCTGTAAAAACAGGAACTTAAAAGCATTGTGGACTTCATTGGAGCCACATGCTTCTTTCAGTTGATACAAGTTTGGGGTGTGAGCCATTTTTTTGATAGATTTCTAAAAAAATGCAAGGTGCAAAGGTAGCTATGTGAAGCCACAAAGCAAACACCTTATATAGGCAAAGAAAAAAAAATGTTGCAATAATTTAGTGTAACCAAACTGGTACAGTATACCATTACTTATCAGTCCAATGAAATATTCCCAAACAACCCAGCACAGAACTCAGGGTAGGCTAAAGGCAGCTTTAAACACTTCATGAACCAGCCACTAATCTAAGATTTTCCACCAAACATTGGTTGACTGCACAATAATCTAAAAGAAATTGCAGCATGAATTCCAACAGAAAAAAAGGTTGCTCTCTTTCATTTCAATCTTTGTATCCAAAGCACACACCCTAACTTTTATTTTTTCATTTTATGTACAGAAATCGCCTGCATTTCAAGCAGCCATTCAAACTCAGAAGGCGCTGATCTTCCTATGCAATGGAAAGGCTACTTTCCGGTTAACAGCTCTGGGTCGCATTCTAAAAAATAAGACGGCAGGAAGCTCTAAATTTCTTTCATTTCCAGTTGGGTACTATGCTGAGTCCCTTTTATCTATAACCTGGTGACGATGCTGTCATTAATCATTGGATGCATTTTTATACTTCCTTTTGCTATACGGCTATAACCAAAATTCTTGAAATTTTATATTTGAAGACGTGTTTTGCTAATTACACTTATAATCTTTTGCATGTCATGACGAACGGCGTATGTTCTACTTCATCGAGAATAAGGTTTACTCTTTATTTTATGCTACTTGATGCTTCATTTTTATAGGTCAGCTACCTAAAATCAGCTTCTAACAATAGCGGTGTTTATGCGGCAGCACAGGGATTACTCTATCCCAGTTTCTCACCATCGCTTGACAACTGATTGAGGCCAACAATGCTGGCATTGCGATTCAGGTAATCACCAGCATCATTCACATGTAGTGCCTGTTTTTTTAATAAGATAAGAAACTATAGTTCACTATTTTTTTTTCTTGAAGCATAGGCTACACAGCTATGCTTATTCCGCTGTCAAAATATTCTGATGCAAAAAACTAAAATCTAAAACCTATGATCTCTGCTTTTGTGAAATGAACAGGCTATATATTGACTGCTTTAATCAAGTATGCAGCTTTTGAAATTCACAAGTTGCCTGCACATGTTCCACTCATAAACCAAGTTTTCATTTAAAATTCCAGCTATAAAAAAACATTCAACACCATCTTTTGCAATTTAGTGTAACTTAGCTGTTCAGAAATTAAACCATTCTAATGCCTGGATGTTATTGTAATGACTGCGTATTATTGTCATACCATAATACTTACGGAAATGAAATAACATAAAAAATCTACGACCAACATTTATATGTGGTGACTGTTTATTTTTATGAAATATAAAGCATTGGTTCACTGTTTTTTCCTTCTAGCATGCCCTGCATAGCTGTACATATTCCAATATTAGTACCTGCTGATACAGTTAATGACACCAATAATGTATGCCTAAGTATGCACTGCTTTAATCAGCTGGTCAGCTTTTTAAACATGCAAATTAGCTGCACATGCTCCAATTATAAAGCGCATTGTCATTTGAAATTCTGCCTATAAAAGCAGCTCCCAAAAACAGTGATTCACCAAACAGTAATTTAAACAAACCACAACATGGATTTTGGCAGCGAAAAATGTTTTTATTTTTCATTTCAGTCCTAATATAAGGCAAACACAGCATTACCATGTCTGCTTAGTTTTTCATTTTTTAAATGTGCAGGTACCATGGACATTTCAGCCACTTAATCAAGCTCACCAGCTGCGAACCTTTCGATAGAATGGAGCAGCTACTTTCCGCCTGGTTATTATGGTTCAGGATCTAAAAAGGAGGACGTTAGGAAGATTAAAGCTGCAAAAAAAGTTGCTCAACAAAATGATGATGCGATGCCCAAAACTGCAAACCAGAAACTTTCAAAAGGAAAAAAGGACAACAAATTTAGTTTCACTCAAATCTGATTTGTCTTGGTTGTTTCTCGATGGCTTAGATGCCTTTAAATAAAACTGTAAGAAGAAACTGCATATCGTGTTGTCACTGTAATTTGCGAATGCTGTTTTGCATATCATTACGGATGTGCTTTATCCAAATGTTGTTCTGTTTAGTGTGATGCATAGTTGCAGTTAGGCATGTGTTTGTACCTTTCTAGATGCAAGAATTTGTGCTAAAACATTAATGATTTCATAAGATGAGTTTAAAACAGCGTTATATATTCCAGCTTTTTGCCACGTAGATTTGTGAAGTAAACGCATGCTATTTACCCAATCTTTCCAACCTTTTTGAGGGGTTCTAAACCCATTGAAAGACGCTTTTAAAGTACATGTTTTCGGGTCATATGAACGGCTGACATTCAAGGGTTTGACATTATTATCCGTTAAATTAGCAGACAGTTTAAACAATGGGGAAACCTTTCGGGTCAAATTAATAGGTTTGGTATGTTTACAGAATACCATGGCCTCTGATCTTTCTTCCATAATGGTACCTTCTATTGTTGGAATAACTGAAGAAGTGGAAAATTCAAGCCTGATAATGATGCCGTGAAAAAAAAGGAAAAAAATTCAAATGGTTATCTGAAAAAGTGAAAATGGTGATGAGAACAAAAGATCAGTGCAACTTGACTCGACTGAAAGCAATTAGATTTGATTTAATTAAAAAAAACGGTTCATCGATTCTATACTTCGTTTCTTATAGTCAAGCATGAATAGGCACGATGAAGCTTGGCAATGATATTTGAACTCTAAACCTACGAGAACACCCGCGGCAACGCGCGGGCTCGAGACCTACAAGAACATTTTGAAGGGACACAATAGTTTGCATAGAATAGCTTTCCATGATCCTTCTTTCTTCCACTATCTTATGTTCACCATACCTACATCTTAGTTCCATTCTGGAAAATAATGGGATAATCCAACGGAAGCCCGCTTTCCATGGTCATGTTAGCACAATCTTTACCGGATGAAGGAATCCGGATGTTGATTAGTTTAAATTAAGCTGAATTTTTGCTATTCTAGGAAATTGTAATCAACTTCTTTTTCGAACTAGGGCATTGGTAATAGACATACGAGTAGTGTATACACTATGTTGATTCATCTTATCTATTGCATTTATGCATATGTTTCCTTCTACGATTCTATTCACGTGTTGTCATATGATATAAATAAAATCATTAAACTAGTCCGTTCATCGGACATGCTTTGGATCTAGTTTGTGTATAAGAAAAATATTTGATATCATATACTTGCTTTTGATTGAAATATCAAATGTAATGATTGTATACGTTGTGTATAAGAAAAATATTTGATATCTTATACTTGCTTTTGGTTGAAATATCAAATGTAATGATTGTATATATTGCGTTTGTAGTGATTGGTTGCTTATATTAGGAAACTTATTCTTTTGTACTAGAGTGGTGGAAAACTAGCAAAGTTGAAATGATGGAGGTAACTTGATCTTAAAAATCTTACGGTTCATCTAAATTTAGAAACTACTAAGTCAAGTTTAGGGGCTACTTGCTTGTAGTTTAGGTAACTAACTACCTAACTTTTACGTATTTGTTAAACACGTAACGATTTCAAAATAGAACTGCTTTTTGAGTCAAGTTATTGATTAGTATGCGTGTTACGTGATCCGATCTTTTATAGTTTCGATCTCTTGTGTTGAATAGCCATGATTATGATCTTTTTACCAACTAATTCGAGTAAGATTCAGCCTAACGTCACAAACATATATATGATATTGCAGATATAAAACTAAATGACTTTATTGAATGACTTTTGATTGATTCAAACAAGTGTTTAAGTTGGTAGATTCAAGTAAAATTCGATTGGAATAAAATTCTTAGCTTAAACTTAAACTAGATTGTCTGTATTATAGATTTAAGATCATTTGAGGATAAAAGATTATTTACATACCAAGAGATCAATTTTTACCATTTATTTTTATTTGATCTAATGGATGAGATTAATCTCAACAATTTAAAAAACTCACTTTCATCTTCTTTTTTCAAATATTAATAACTTTAAAACCGTTAATCGTTAAGCGAAAACAAAAATATTATTGCGACGAGCATTTAATTATCTTTCTATAGATAGACACTCTGATATACTTTCGACAAAAAAAATCGTATTTTTCACGTTTTTTTTTTAAGTTTTTTCGTTTTTTTACGTAACTGAAATCTGCATTAAAAAATCATATATGATAAAACACTAATTTGAATATCACACGTGATATTAGTGTTATATCATATATGATATTAGTGTTATATCATATATGATATACAATATCACATGTGATATTAGTGTAATATCACATATCATATCACATGTGATATCAAATATCATATATGATTTAACACTAATATCACATGTGATATTCAAATTAGTGTTTAATAATATATGATTTTTTTCATGCAAATTTCAAGTAACGTAAAAAAAGATGAAAAAACATGAAAAAAACGATTTTTTTTTTTTTGAAAGTATATCAAAGTGTCCGTCTATAGAAAGATAATTAAATGCTCTTCGCGACGGTGTAAATATTTTCACTTAACGATTAACGGTTTAAGAGATACTTAAATTATAAAAAATATGTGAAATAATAAAATGATTTTAATCTCAGCTATTGATTTCATTTTAAATGGATTGTGAAGATAAGTCTCTTGGTATGTAAAATAACTCTCCTCCTGTATTATATAAACAAGTCTATCAAAAATGATTTATAGAAAACAAAAAGTCGAGAATAAAATTGCATATATTGTATTTGTGTTTAAATATGTGCATACATATACATGTCATTATTTTGAAATTATATGAATCATGAATTATTTGAACAAAGATTAAATTGAATATAACACTAGAAAAAGAGTTCCTTCTTTGTAGTCAGTGATATTAAATCAAGCAATTTCGATAGTTCTATCATTCACAATTATTTTGTTTCCATGTGGTCTATTGTAGACCTTTTCTAATATAACTAATAGAGGATTTTCAAATTCTTACTTTTATTTTGGTGCTTATCAAGGGATAAATCCTTATCATCCATCTAATTTGATTTAATGGTGGTGATAAACCTATGATTTAATATGGAAAGCTAAGTCATCTTTTTTTTTTCTTTGTCTTTTTGTCTTTCTTATTTATTAACATTTTTTTTTCTTTTTTTTTTTGGAATTCACGTTTTTATTTTAAATTCATGTGTTTTTTTTTTTAATTATTTTAAATCACGTTTTTTTTATTTAAGTGTTTTTTTTTTTTCGTTTTCATACGTTTTCATCTGTATTCATACGTTTTCGTTCGTTTTTATACGTTTTCGTCCGTGTTCATATGTTTTCGTCTATTTTTTACGTTTTCGTCTGTTTTCATACGTTTTCGTACGTTTTTGTACGTTTTCATAAATTTATATACGTTTTCGTCTGTTTTCAGAGATTTTTGTCCGTTTTTACATTTTCGTCCATTTTAGACATTTTCGTCTGTTTTCTTCCGTTTTTATACGTTTTCGTCCATTTTCATACGTTTTCGTCCATTTACCTCCGTTTTCATACGTTTTCGTTTGTTTTCATCCATTTTCTTACGTTTTCGTTCGTTTTCATACGTTTTTGTCCGTTTTCATCCGTTTTCTTTCGTTTTCGTCCATTTTTTATACCTTTTCAGACGTGTTTTTACGCTTTCATACGTTTTTGCCATTTTCATCCATTTTCATACGTTTTCGACCATTTTCATACGTTTTTGTCTGTTTTCATACCTTTTTGGCCGTTTTTATACGTTTTTCATTCGATTTTATACGTTTTTGTCTGTTTTCAGACGTTTTCATTTTGACATTTATAAATAACACTTATTTATCTCTTGTGATATAACATTGTAAGGAAAATTAAAAGTATTACATTCTTCATCATGTATGCGTTATCAGTTGTGATACTTAACTAAGAATGTGATGGTTGTGTTTTTGAAAATATTTAGGAAGAGTTTTGTGTTTTATGATATTATGAAATATTAGAAAAGTTGTTCAACTGAAAACAAGAGATGTTATGATATTTTTGTTAGACTTGTGGTGGATTTTTCTATTTAATGGATACATTGTGCATGTTTCGATAGGTTTTATAGCGGGATTTGAAAATATCTATGGTTGAATCAGCAAACTAAATAAGCTATGGTTGAAGATAGCACACATCTTTATAAACAAACTGAGGAAGCTCAAACACCTGTAATATCACAGGTGATAGGTGATATCACCTCACTTGTGATATCACACGTGATATCATGTGTGATAACACCGGTGATACACCTGTGATATCATGTGTGATATTACCGGTGATAGCATGTGTGATATCAGAGTTTATATCACTTGTGATATCACCAGTGATATCATGTGATATCACAAGTGAGGTGATATCCCCTGTGATATCATGTGTGATATCACAGGTGTTTGAGAGTACTCGGTTTATTTATAAATATGTGTGTTTTCTTCAACCATAGCTTCTTTAGTTTGCTGATTCAACCATAGATATTTTTAAATCCCGCAAAAAAACTTATCGAAACATGCAAAATGTATCCATTAAATAGAAAAATCCACCGCAAGTCCAACAAAAGTTTCATAACATCTCTTGTTTCAGTTAAACACCTTTTCTAATATTTCATATTATCATAAAACACAAAAATTTTCCTAAATACTTTCAAAAACAAAAATAAGAAAAATGAACAGAATCGTCACAGTAATACAATAAGTGATGTTTATTATCATTTCTTTCATATATACTTGGTAAAATAGTAAATTCTTATCACATTTGGTATGAATTTAATATTTCATATTCTTAGTTGAGTATCACAACTGATAACACATACATGATGAAGAGTGTAATACTCTTCATCTTTCTTACAATGTTATATCACAAGATGAATAAGTGTCACTTAATAATATCAAAATGAATAAAAAGGAAACAAACTATGAAAATAGAGATTTGACATATTCTTAAAATCAAACAATTATTGCATTAAATTAGCATTTTTTTTGAACAAAATAAGAATTCACCTAAAAAGACTTTAACCCTTTTATTTCTACTAAGAGTATAATATCACAAGTGATAGATAATATTGGTTGCACTAAAAAAAATATGCGCTTGTCAATTGCAATGAAATGCACAAAAACTATCTTGTAACTGAAAATTATAAAAATATTAGAAAACATATATGTGATAATATATAAAAATATACAGAGCAATGAAATATCTCAGGTGATATTAAATGTTAAAAAAACATACTTGTTTGTTTATGAAATATCACAAGTGATATTAGACATTAACTTTTTTTTAATAAAATATCACAATTGATATTAGACATGTAATATAAAAAAGTTTAATAGTAAGCATGAAAACGTATGAAAATAGACGAAAACGTATAAAAACTGCAAAAAACGGACGAAAACGTATGAAAACGGACAAAAACGTATGAAAATGGACAAAAACAAATAAAAACGAATGAAAAGCGTATAAAAAAGTATGAAAACGGAAAAAAAAAAGACTGAAAATATACAAAAACGTATAAAAACGGATGAAAATGGACGAAAATGTATGAAACCGGACGAAAACGTCTGAAAACATACGAAAGCGTCTAAAATGGACGAAAACATAAAAAAACGGACGAAAGCGTATATAAACCTATGAAAACGAAAGAAAATAGACGAAAACGTAAGAAAACAGACGATAAGGTTTGAAAACGGACAAAAACATAAGAAAATGGATGAAAACGTAAGAAAATGAACGAAAACATAGGAAAACGGATGAAAATGTAAGAAAACAGGCGAAAACGTAAGAAAACCGACGAAAACGTATGAAAACGGACAAAAACGTAAGAAAACGTATGAAAACAGACGAAAACGTAAGAAAACAGATGAAAACGCAAGAAAACGAACGAAAACGTAAGAAAACAGAAGAAACCGTAAGAAAACAGACGAAAACGTAAGAAAACGAACGAAAACAAAAGAAAACAAACAAAAACGTATGAAAACAGACAAAGATGTAAGAAAACAGACGAAAACGTATGAAAATGGACGAAAACGTAAGAAAACGGATGAAAACGGACGAAAACGTATGAAAACGGACGAAAACGTATGTAAACGGACAAAAACGGACTAAAACGTAACAAGACTGACGAAAACGTATGAAAACGGACGAAAATGTAAGAAAACAGACAAAAATGTAAGAAAACGGACGAAAACGTATGAAAACGTACGAAAACGTAAGAAAACAGACGAATACGTAAGAAAACAGACGAAAACAAATGAAAACGGACGAAAACGTATGAAAACGTATAAAAAGCGGAAAAAACGGACAAAAACGTAAGAAAAAGTATGAAAACTGACGAAAACGAAAAAATAAAATAAAAAAAACAAAAACGTGAAATTTAAAAAAGTGATTAAAAAAAGATAAATAATGAGAAAATAAATAAGAAAGATAAAAAGAAAAGAAAAAGACAAGAAAAAACATGGACTTAGGTTTATACATATTAAATCTTAGGTTAATCACAACATTAGATCAAAATAGATGGAATGTGAGGATTTATCCCTTAGTATGCAAAGATTTTTGAGTATGCAAAATAAAGTGCCTCATAACTAATAAGTTTGTTACATTTATAAGTGTCATAAATATTTAGAAAAATAATTCATATATATTAGTGTGTATAATTACAATAAAGCTAGATTTATATGTGTCACAAATGTTTTCACACTTTTTATTATAAATATTTTTTGCAATTTTGCCACATATTTAGGCGTGAACATTCAAAAATCTTTCCACACTTTTAACCATATAAATTAGATAATATCTCCACACTTATATGTGTAGAGAAAATTCTCACACCCATTATTACCACCAAGATTATAAATAGCGCGAGGCATGACGTGGCGGCATGACCAAGCTTCACGCATTTGCGGCCAAAGCGAAGCTTTTGCGTTTATAATGTGTGACATAAGGCGGCACAAAATATGAAAATATTTATATTTATATCATATTTCATATATATCGAGTTTACAAAAAGACGTGGCATAAGCGACGTAACGGTATGGCGTTGCGGCATGACCAAGCCTCACCCTTTGCGAGCCTTTCAGAACCATGATTACCACACATAAAAAAGTGTGAACTTTATAATTTTACACATTGTTAACTATGACCATATAAACTTTCAAATATGAAAATTTTAACTAGTTTTTTGTAATGTTTGTGGTCTACAAATTTCTTTTCAAATCTTGTAGACATATTTCTAGCAAAAATGTTGTCTATTAATAAAGAGTTTGTTTATTATTGTAATACTCCCTCCGTCTCAAAATCTTTGTCAGTAGAAAAAATTTATACACTTTAATAAAAGTGGAACCATTTTAATTTTCAACCATTCAAAAAGAATATTCTTCTACTAAATTCTTTATGTTTACTATAAAGGGAGAAATAACAATTATTTTGAGATCTAAAAAAGGAAATATGGATTATTATTTTGAGACGGAGAGAGTAATGAGTTTGCTTCTTGCAAACGATATTGAATAAAGTGAGTTTATGCTATCTATCATTGTACATTAAATACTCTTTAAGATCGTAGTTGTTAAGATCTTGATCTTAATTTTAAGAACTTACGATTTTGCGATATTACAAAACAAAAACGATTAGAATTTTACGTAAGATCTTAAGCTTATCTTAACAAGCGTAAGATCTTATAGGATCCCGATCTTGACCATAGGATCTTAAGATCTACTCTGATCCAATCTTACTTTTGTCGAACCGCAAACTAAGAGCGCTGGGTACAGTCTCTTGTCGTGGGTGGTGTCACGGAAAAAAGTAGTGCCACCTCAGCACTTTTTCCTATGGTACCGGTCTTTCACATGCCACCAAAAACCATCCTCCCTGGTTGGCGACAGAAAATGTGGTGAGGGTTTTTTTAATTTTTATCATCATTTTTTTAATAAGTAAATAAAGACTAAAGGTGCAAGAAAAACACTAACAAAAACGAATAATGTAAACTTATATAACACCAAGATTTTAAGTGAAACAAATATATATATATATATATATATATATATATATATATATATATATATATATATATATATATATATATATATATATAGGGAAGGGATCCGGTAAGAAGAAAAACTAAAATAAGAAGAATAAGAAGAATTTCTAGCCACACATTTCAAATAAGGGAGAGATTTTCAAGGGGAGATGCATCTATTTTAATAGGTGCATCTGAAATGTGTGGTTGTGGTTTCTTCTTATCCTTCTCATTTTAATTTTTCTTCTTATTTGATCCTAACTCTATATATATATATATATATATACAAACTTCCACAGGTACTCTTCTTCCTTCTTCCTCCTTGCGTCTTCCTCCTTGTGCCTTCCTCTTGCAACTTAAAAAAAAAGAAAAAAAAAAAAAAAACTCATCACAATATACAATAACACTTGCAAACAACTGCGGTATGGTATCTCGCTCTGTAGGTTCGCGTTTTTGGCAATGTCGCAACCCATCAACTACCGTACCCTATGCCTTTAAAACTACAAATTTATAGTTTATTTTTTTTTACAATTTAAAAAATAACACGTGATTCTTCTTAAACATTTCGTATTCTTAATTTAGGATAACATTTTAATAAAACATTCATATAATTTCGTGTTCAGAATATATAATAATTTGTAGATTGATATAATATTACAAAGATCATCAAAAAATAATATTATCGTAAGATCTTAGGATCCTGATCCGATCTTATGATCACGATCTTGCAAAAATGAAAATGATCTTAAATAAGATCCCAATTTTGAAAACCTTGTTTTTAACCCCCATGTGATAAAAATAGGACAAAAAGCTAGAAGAGTAATATATCCTAAAATTTTAATCAATCAAGGAAAACTTAAATATTATCTATTATTAAGAATCTGTTTGATATCGGACAGTGGCATTGTTGGCCATTCAGAGTACCAAACGTGATTTGACTCGTTCATCGCCATACATCTACATTTATGTTATTGGGATCCAAATATATTGAGATTAGTTCGATATCATTGAGGAGAAAAGTTCATTATAGAACCCATATTTGCCATAGAACCAATCAACCAATCATAGCCACTCATTTTTTTTATTAAAAATATATTCACCCTTTTTTTGAAAATTAAATATCTCACAAACCGTTAATCGTTATGTCAAAAAAATTATACCATTTCAACGAGAATTAAATTATCTTTCTATAGATATGCATTGTTATATACTTTCGACGAACTTTTTTTTAAAAAATTTCGTCCAGAAAAATCACATGTGATTTATAAAAATCACATGTGATTTGTAAGAATCACATGTGATTTCTTAAAATCATATGTGATTTGATTTTTACGAATCACATGTGATTTTTAAAAATCACATGTGATTCTTACAAAATTTCGACGAACTTTTTTTTAAAAAAATTTCGTCCAGAAAAATCACATGTGATTTGTAAAAATCACATGTGATTTGTAAGAATCACATGTGATTTCTTAAAATCATATGTGATTTGATTTTTACGAATCACATGTGATTTTTAAAAATCACATGTGATTTTTACAAATCACATGTGATTTTTACAAATCACATGTGATTTTTCTGGACGAACTTTTAAAAAGAAAAAAATTCGTCGAAAGTATATAACAATGCATATCTATAGAAAGATAATTTAATTCTCGTCACGATGGTGTATTTTTTGTAGCTTGAAGATTTACCGTTTGCAAGATATGTTGTTTAAAAAAAAATGTGAAAATAAAAAAATAAATGAATATGATTGGTTAATTGGTTCTATGACAAATTTGAGTTCTACATAGATCTCAACTCTATCATTGAGTTGTTAATTATTAAATGGATTAGAAACACCAGACCACGCCCTAACCATTGTTGCAAATAAATTTCGGGTCACAGCCTTTAAAGCCTTATAGAATGACATAAATATGATGTTTAGGAGAGCCTATTTAAGCAAGATAAGCCCATCATCAATTGACAACCTTTTTTTCCCTTTTCTTTTAAGCTGCTGAATTATATATATATATATATATATATCATTTGTCAATTAACCTTGTGGCAATTCTATTGGTCCTAACATTAAAATTCAAAATTTATTATATATATAAAAGTTAAGAAACGAAATTACAAAACAACCCCTAAACTTCTTATTATTTACGATTTTTTTATATAACAAACTTTATTTATCGTGTAGCTTATAGATACTTCGCGATTTCTTGAATAAAAAAAACACCCCTCAAAAAGGTCTTTCGATAACGAACAAAACGCAATATTGATATGCTTTTGACATACGTATGATTTTATAAAAATTGTTGAAGTTTAATGTCTATATGTTTTTAAATAAAAAAAAAACTTTCAAAATGCACCCTTAACCTATTAAATAACTTCAAAAACTTTCATAAATTTGTTTTAAACTACAAGGGCCAAAGACATCCAGTTTTATGAAAGTTTTTATTATAAATAAATAAATTGGTCCGAACATTAGATTTATGGGTGTGTATTTCTACTATCGAACACAATCATGCGTCACATAACCATACAAATAAAACTACGACACGCACGCCCCGCGGCAACGCGCAGGCACCAACCCACTCGTTGGGTCTCATTTTGCAATTACACCATGGTAATTAGTTTCAAGCCCAACTTCCGCTAGGACCAATATGTTTAAACTCATGCGCAATTCACAAATAGTTTAACATATCCCCACACTTGCATTTTCTCACTTTAAATCCTTACTTTTGATTTTTCAATTTTAATTAAATATTTATTTCTCGATTTCTGTCCTGAATTAAATATTTATTTTCCGATTTCGATTTGTCACAAAACATTGTTTACTTTTAGATTTTAACGAGTGTGGAA
This sequence comes from Chrysanthemum seticuspe, assembly GCA_019973895.1. Taxonomy (NCBI): domain Eukaryota; kingdom Viridiplantae; phylum Streptophyta; class Magnoliopsida; order Asterales; family Asteraceae; genus Chrysanthemum; species Chrysanthemum seticuspe. Next base: position 174,572,049 of record BPTQ01000007.1, read on the forward strand.
ACCCGCGCGATGCAGCGGGATTGCTTTTATAGACATGAATTTGGAACTGATGAATGATCGGAAAATTTGTTTGTCTATTTATTTGGTTAGTCCTTGAAGAACCTACTTTGCAAAGACAATTCAAACCTTAAGGACTATTTTCGTGGCTACAAAGGACTTGTATATTAGTTGATATACTGGTAATGAACCAGCAGTTGACACATATATAATTAGTTCGTGCACCAAGATTACTTGTTGCTCGGTGTCAAAATACTATTCACGTCTCTTTGTCACGCAGTTTATTATAATAGTTTAAATAAAATAGCAATTCAGTAAAAGCATGATGGATGAAATGTTCGTACTAAAAAATAATAATAACAAACATTTTAATGATTGTACATGACGAATCGAAGATGGTTCAGTTCTATGTATGCATATTGATTTTAAAAAACTTTATATGGATACCACGACAGCCAAGTATACATAACAAAGCATTATCTATTAATAACAATACTTTCAGACATATACCATTTATACATATTCACTTTATACCCATTTCATAACAAAATCATCTTGTTTACAACAAATATCATTGGCTTCACATTATTCCCGTTTTGAATAACCAATCCATATAAATACAACTTGTATAGAACCAAACACCCTTTTAAAACTGGGCAATTGCAGCAGCGAGGAACCACACGTAAACCCACTCAGACAGCACATTAAACTGCAACTTTTTAGCAGGAAAAAAAACTTTAATGAAACCAAAAACCCCTTTAAAACGGTCATTTTTCATTAGCCAAAACACCTATTAAATGACACTTTTTTAAGAGACCAAAACATAACATCAGTAAATCAAACAGCGTGTTTTAAGAGACCAAAACGCGAACCTGTCAGACGTTGGAGATTCTGGGCATATCGCCCGTCACTTGGTTCGCTTTGGAATAAGAAACCACTGTTCCACTTCTCTGTACAATTCCTAAAGGTGCAAACACCATATCCAGTCCGTACTTCCAACACCACCTGCTCCACTTCTCACAGATGGGAGTTCAGATTAGATTAGTACCAACTTGCTACTCCATGACGTCTAGCACCCCCGTGAGCGTCAACTTAAAGATTAACAGTCCGTACCTCCAGTTCTTAGGAACCCGAAGTAAGTTCAATCTTATGCTTAGCCATATCCAGAGTCATACTTGAAGAACTTTATTAATCAACACCAATACTTGTCGGTTGCGTCTTTTTCATTTTTTTGTTGTGAAATTTTCTAAACCGTGGTGAAAGGCCTAATCTACGACCAAGGCTTCGAAAGCTTTGGTAAGTTCCATGTATCAGGAAGATTATTCAAGCATGACTTATTACCAAGTTTGTCATAAGAAAAATAAAGCTATCATTTACAGCCGCGGTGTTCATACATACAGAAAAATAACCATACTTAAAACGACGAAGTCAAAAAGTATGGTGCATTTAAAACAATTGTAACGAAAAGCTAGCTGGTCTACAAAAAGCAACAGAAAGGAACCTGTCAATTCACATCAGCCGCATATGACGCACCTTGTTAGTCAACTGATGTCACACCCCCAAATTACCTGTTTTGCAGCGGAATGGAATTCCTGGGGATTGACTGTCATAGCATCACAATCACAGTTATATTGAACGACCTAAAGTGTCGTTTGGAAAATACATCGTTTAATTTAATAAAATAATCAGAGTTTACAAAGTATAGGTCCCAAATGAAAATCAACTTGTGCGGAAATAAGTTTGTTACAATTCAAACGATGTTTTAAAGTGCGTAAAACCCAAGTGAGACGAGTCGTCATCGCGACTCCATGATGTGTCCAAATGCATGCCATGAAGTGAATGTCTTAGATACCTGAGATAAAACATGCTAAAAGTGTCAACACAAAGGTTGAGTGAGTTCATAGAGTTTGTGTTGAAATGTAAAGTCTTTCAAAATCGTTTATGCAGCAAAGGCATTATGAATCCACTCAGTTCCAAGTTCCGCCCATACAAAACTTGCAACCTGTGTGTTCACAACCCACTGCCAAAATGTGTATAGTTTATGTTCAAACACTTGATGTCAAATGAATTCACAATAGTACCTAACTCGACGTAGAACAATAGCGCTTAATCAATAGGACTAGACTCAATGTATCAGTAGTCAACTGATTTAGAACATTATACGACGATGTATCAGTAGTCAACTGACATAGAACTTTATACGACGATGTATCAGTAGTCAACTGACATAGAACTTTATACGACGATGTATCAGTAGTCAACTGACATAGAACTTTATACGACGATGTATCAGTAGTCAACTGACATAGAACTTTATACGACGTAGAACTATACCAAACAAACAAGAACAACTAATATAGTACAACATTCAGTTTGAAACAATGATGATCATGATAGAAGTTATCCTTAAAAAGATAAAGTACTTGTGAAAAATAGTTAAGCATGTATCTCCCCCAAAATAGTTCAAAACAATTGAAAATGGGGCTATGAAAACTCACTTGGACAATGATGCGATGGCAAAAGTGAGTACACCGAAATGTAGCGTGAATCACTAAACTTGACCTATTATGAATGATATGATACATAATAAGTTATGATGTAATGCTATGCATGCAATTCGGATGATATTTATACCACTTGTGAGTTTTTGAAAATAATACACTTCGTCGAAAAATACTCTTTTGTCGTCTTGACCATTCTTAAATTACTTTACAAGTATTTACGTCAAAATGTCATCCTACAATAGTTTCTTAATGATTTATTGTGAAATTATCACTTTTCGTCGTAAAATAAAGTAGTTGGAAATTTCATGAAAGTGACTAAAATGGCCTCGAAAAGCTAGTCGTAAAATGGTGTACGTCGAACGTTAGGAAACGAACTCAACGGTTTTGGAAAGCTTGTATCATAATCTCGAAGTTTTGGCATTTAAGTTTTTATCCTAGAGGTCTCGTTCATAGAGAAAAATATAGGTTAAGTATGGTGATTTTGTCCAAAATGTAGTTTAAAAGTGAATTTCGGCAAAGTTTAAGCAACCGTAGTTAATTCATTACCACTCCGCTGTACAAACGGTTGGTCATTTTGGAAAATATGCTCGATGAACTTACTTTTACTAGAAGACTTCACTTTATAAAACGTTCTATATCATCGTTAAAAATAGCCTTCAATATGGTCACTTGTTTACCTTAACACTTGTATAAATAGAAATAATATAGTTTTTCTTAAATAATAAAGTTACGGCAATTTTGTGTAAACGTGTATAGTTTAGTCGTTACAAATCCGTTTTCTACGTATTATACGTCCTTAGCTTCGTATCAAAGTATACTAATATATTTTTGATAAGTCGAAATAATTTATAACGCTTAAGACTCGTTTTTGACTCGTACAAAACAAAAATAGTGTGCTGAAATTTTCAGGAAATATATATTTCGTCGTCAAACTTGAAAAATTCATAACTTCTTCGTTATAACTCCGTTTTAATCCGTTCAAGCGGCCACGGATTCGTTTTAAAGTATATTTTCTAAATATCTAGGCCAAATATTTTATGTCTACTGTCGTTTTTCCAGATTTACAAAATACGATCAGACCCTTTTTACGACTTGTCAAAATGAATTTTTCCCGTACTAAACCTATTCCAATCCCTTCAAAACAACTCCGAAGCTATTCTAATCCTACCATACACCTTCTTAGGGTGTCATGGGTTCCTAAACATCATCAAGACCAATATATAACAAGGGATAAATTATAGGATGACTTATATATGTATAACTCTAAAAACAATGTAAAAATGGTATAAATATCCATAAGTCTTGCATGCTTTGCTCAAAAATGATGAAATAGATATGAAATGATAATGAAAGATGTAAAAATGAAAATGATATGCTTACTAGTTACTTGATGAGGTGACAAGAACAAGGATTAAACCTAAACACTCTAGGTTTTTATTTCAAAACCTAAACAAGAGTGTATACTAGATTGTTAAACACTTGACTTGGAAAATTTTTGATGAAATCTTCTTCTTCACTTGAATGGCCGGTTTTGAGAGAGACAACAAGAGGAGAGAAAAATCTTGACAAATCTTGAATTATTGTTGAATGAATGAAGTGAAAAGATAAGTTGGAGTATAGATCTATATTTGTAAGAAAATGATTCACCAACCATTTAATGTCTCACCCTCCCCCCTTGGCCGGTTTTGGGGGGGATGTATCTCTCAAATATGATTTTTTTTTTTTTTTTTATTTATAATGTATGTAATTGTGTAAGTAAAATGTGTAAGCTAAATAGGTGTAAGTTGCATTGTGTATACATTTGTGTATTTAAAGTAGTTTTAGCTAAAAGTAATTTTTAATAGGTCAAAGTAAAATATATCGTAGTTATAAAAATTGTAAAAATACATTTCTTGTAAAATTTGAGTGATATAGTAATTATCGTGTAGTTTTTAAGAAAAGCGTCGTAATAATATAAATTTAACGATTTATATACAAAATAAATTTAAAACACTGGGTAAACTCAAAATATTATTTTTACAACTAAAAGTAAGTATAAAAATATGTCGGGATAATTTTTGGAAGTATCGGATTAAATGTTCAAAATAATAACTTACGCGATAGCGTTTATTTAATATGAAATTTACGCGTTTAATGTGAAATGCAAAATCATGAATGAACTAACATGATGGAAATGATGTTAATGAAATGTAGACTAACTTAGTCTATATGAAATGTCCTGAAAATACGAGTTGTCACAACTGATGTTGTTGTTGTCGCTTGACCATATGCTGTTTCAGGGGTTGAAGGCAAATCAGCTGACCTAAAATAACAATAGTGTCAAATATTTAATAAGTATGCCAGAACGCTTTATACTGAATTGGAAGACCATCACGATACCAAAAAAACTCATCAGGAATCGACACATCTTAACAGATAGTGACATAAAACAGGAGAAAAAGGAAGCGGATACTGCGGATGGCGTACATGTGCGTACAACTGAAGTTGCAGGCCTTTGTGGAACGCGTTTTTGTGGAGTCACTGGCTGTGCTCCCATTGGCCAGCCTGCAGCTGTTCGCGTTAATGACACTTCTTGTGTCTCTGATATGCCTACAATAACAGTGACACAAAAGGTGTAATTAAACTATAATCGATATCATGCTAACATGACTTACTACATTTCAGCTTACATTAATTGAGAACTAAGTTTAGAAAGGTAATTGGCAGGTTGGCATGATAGTCTGACTTGAATGAATAATCCAGTAATGTAACTTAAGAATGATAAATTATGTGCACGGGTCTTTCAGTAATATAAAAGTAAATGACTCACGCATGCGAGCCACTGCTAGTGTACCCGCCCTTCTGGTATTAGTGGTTGAAGGCCCAGTTTCAGAATCATGCAGGCCTGCAATAATTGAAACAGAAAGTGATTAGCAACTCATCGTCAAAGAGCCATAACGGATTTGAGAACGGTTGTGCATAGTATTGGAGAATACCTATGTACATTTCTGCGAGACTCCTTTTGCCGATAGCATATCTCGATCATGTTGGATGCCTCTCTGCATGTCTGAGTTGCTAGAATCATAGTGACATAGAAGGATCAGTAAAAAAAGTATTAGAGAGCGTACCAGCAACGCACACTGTCCTTGCAAGTCACATTAACTGAAAACAATTTTTTTTAAAGAGTGTAATTAAAATGTGCGAAACAGGCCACTAACAAATAGCGATGAAAAACTTTGGAAAAGGGCAACGTAAGAACGTTATGAGTTAAGGAAGCTTTTTAACGCATATAAATGATACATAAACATATGGCTGCTAATAAATGGCATGCCTGTCTGACTCGAATAGCTAAGTCGGCAACAACATTTAAGAACCTTAAATTTCGTATAAGAATGTTAGAATAAAATAATAGTGGACCACTCACTTCTACGCATCGTTGCTGACGTAGTTGCTGTTCCATTGCCAGTGATCGAAGGGCCTCCTCCCGATTGATAATTGGTTACCATGACTGTAACATAAAATGATTAGTAATTCAAAATTTTAAACAGACACGCAGAGAGGCATCCAATAATCCATGAAACCAAAAAAATATAAAACTAATTAATCATAAGCAAACATAATAAAAAATTTATAAACATCTTTTTATAAAATTACTTACTATATGGGTTTGGATATGAGATAAGCATTGCACATACCAGCGTTGCCTATTGAACCGTTGCCATCCGTGAACATTGCCATAAACTGTTGAGGAAGAAGCGACGGACCAGCTCTTGGTGTTTACTGTAAGAAGCCAAAGAGAAGAAAAACATGATTAAGTTTATATCACAAATAACCTTGTATACAACAGTGAACCAATTTTCATTATTCATAAATGGGTTTTAACACAATAATCACAAATAACTTCATAACACAACTGAAAAATAGATGATCTAATAACTCGTGTTTCGATCAATCTGAGACATGTTTGAAATTTTTTTGCACCCAAAATTTTGAAACAATTATCATAACTGACACACCTTAAAAAAATAGGACCAAATTAAATAACTCATGTTTTGATCCATCTGATCCAATAACATAACCAACTAAATAAACTTAAGAAGCCATTCCTTTTAACACAAAACTAAATTGAATCTACATAAGATTTATATAAAACTCACTTGATGATGGCTGGTGTACTTTCGTTGGCCAATCTTCAAATACAGACTTTTTTCCAATTCATCTTTGCTTGTACTTTCTTCGCCCAATCTTCAACAGCCAATCTGGTCAACAAATAAAGATTCGTTAAGCTGGTCGCCGCGTCCCTCAATCAAAGTCAGTCGACCCATCCGTGGGTACTCCTTTCAAGAAGAATTCTCAAACTATCAAGGCTTAAACTATATACAGAAACCAAAACATTTGAAACAAAAATGAAACAACAGCTAAGCAATCTAAAAAAAACTTACTTGAAACCTAGAGGTCTTTCAATAATCCTCCATTTGATCTTGTTCGATTAGTATATCAAGCAATAACCAAAGCATCAATTGTTGAATAAGTTATCTTCCTTAAATCGACATAGGGCTACAAAGTTACAATTAAAAATAACATTAGATGTAACAAAATAGAACATATTTTAAGCTAAAGAAAAAGGAAACTGATGGTCGAATCTGTGAGTTAACCTTTAACGTTTTAGCTCCCAATTCTTTCATTCTTTCTGGTGAGGCGGTGAAAATGATGGCGATGAATTGAGAGTATTTGGGACTCTTCTAGAGGATTACGAAGTCAGCAAAGACATGAAACGACTAATAGCTATAAGAGGCGGTGGATCTTTTTTAATGAGAGAGAGGCGGTGGATTTTACTGATGGAGAAGATGAATGTTTTTTGCTTTCATTAAGTGTATAACCAAACATGTGATGACACGTTGGCACTTCATTAAATGCACCACCAACCATTGTATTACACATCGGCAGAAGGAAGCTGTTGTGAGGGGAGAAACCAACCATGTGATGACACATTGGCACTTCATTAAATGCAAGACCAACCATTGCATTACACGTCGGCAAAACAAACCCATTGTGAGGGGAGCATGTACGTCTTTTAGTATATATAGATAATAGATAATGAATCCAATCATAATACTTTTAAGAGGTAAAGATGACATTTTTTTTGCGTACAGTGTACCGATTGCATTCATTTTATTAAAGGACTTTGTATAGTTTCAAACCTGACATCTAAAAAGATTTTTAAAGCCCACACATTATGACCGGGTTAGGAGTTTGTTGAATTAGCTTATTTTGTGAACTTTAAATACTTCATTGAATTCAAAAAGTTCTTTAAATTTTCAACCTGAGTTTATAGTTTATTTATATTAGCAGGGTACCCGCGTGTTGCAGCGGCTGGTACTCTGAAATAAAAATTTTCGGTGAATAATGTATTTTAGTTTATTATGTTCTTTTTAACAATAAATTTACGGATATCAAGAATTTCTTATAGCCCGTGCCCGTTCGGGCTCGAACCCGTTGGCCCGTGTCTGCTCGAGCTCGAGCCGGTCCGCACCCGTTCGGGCTCAAGCCCATTTGGCCCGTTGCCCGTTCGGGCTTGAATATTTGTATAATGTGCTTTATTATTTGTAGTAGTGAAATTAAATGCAGGAATTGTGTTTAATTTGGTTATACAATATGCTTGATATTTTATATTTCTTATGTAAGGGGTGTTTTAATAACCGTATTAATTGTATTTATTGACCAGTTAAATAATTGACTACATTAAATAGCATTAATGTGGTGTTTTGTTGTCTTGTACGTCTGAAAATTATGTGCATCAAAGTGTTATACAATATGTTTCTTTTCTTGTAAGTAGTAGTCATTATAGTCATTAATAACATTTACCATTTTAATAGCATTAATGTTGTAAGTCTGAAAATTACATCATGCTTATTTTGTTGTATACTATGCTTATTCTGTTGTAAATCTGAAATTGGTTGCAGCTATTGTTCATTGTGCTTAAATGATTGTAATTTTTGGTGAAGGGGTGTTTTTAATAGCATTAATGTTGTTTGATAGAATTTTGGTCTTAAAATGACACACCACGTTTTATTTTGTTGTACAATATGCTTACTTTGTTGTAATTCTGAAAATTGAGTGTATTAAAATGTTGTAAACCATGCTTAATTTCTTGTATGTCTTAAAATTAAAAGTGAGATGCCTTCATGCATTATAAGTAGTATAGATAAGTTTAATAGCTCAAGTTGTCAGAATCACAATAAGCCAAAAAATGAACATATAAGTTTCTCATCTTCATGTAAGCCAATAAGCAAACAAAATGTGCTAATCCAAACAACTACCAAATTAATACTGTGTAGTGGAATACTAACTCATATATAAATTAAGTTGTTAGAGTTTTAATTATGTAAAAATTGATGAGCAAAAATGTAAGATTTAAATGAATTATAAACATATAAATTGTAACCCGAACTTGCGACTTTGGGTATAAAAATGGTATGTTCTCATACCACACCAAAAATACAAAGATGTAGGTTATAACGTTTATTTATTTATTTATTATTATTTTTTTAACTAATATTATGGAATAAATTTATATTTACAATTTTAAACTAAAGTAATGGATTAGAAAAAGTTTAAAAGGCTAAATTGTAAATACATAACTTTAAATAAAAATTAAAAAATTAGATAAAGTTAAAGGGCTAAATTGTAAGTCACTTTTTATTCAATAGTAATTACTATTCAAGATACTTGGTAATTGATAATAAGTAAATGTTTGAAATGAAAAAATTGTAACATCATAATTTCTATGGTTTTAGTTAGAAATATATTTTATTGTCGTTAAAATATTAGAAAAGTATTTCCATTAGTTTATTAAAAATAAGGACCTTCAGTGCAAATAGTTAACCGAAAAAGGACTGCCAATGCAAAATTTGAACGAGTATGGACTAATGGTACAAAGTTAACTTAAAGGACATAAATTACATATTTGCCCTTGGATCGTATAACTGAAAAACTCCATAAGTTTCACATAGATAGATTTTTTACTAGAACCTTATAGAGAGACAAAGGTTAGTTTCTTCATAATGAAGAAATCATCATTTTTGATGATTTGAGATGATTATGCTATATTCAAGATGTTTGAGCTTCCTTAATATGTTCCTAATCAAAGATGATCTCGAAAGTCCAGAAATGTTCGAGGAGTGCCTAAGCCAACCAAAGTGAGTGAAGAAAACTAACTACATGTTTACTAGAATTGACATGATTTTAGAATATATGAATCGATTCGGCTATAGCCGAAGGTTTCCATGTTCATAGACTTGGAAATAGTCGAGCATCACTTATATGTCATGAATCAGATATAGCCGAATATAAGCCATGTTAAAGGTGCTCACAAGAAGCGCCATTAGCCATGTCACGGGTGCCTAAGAAATGCACCATTAGTCGTGCAGCGTGCCTAAGAAGTTCACCATATTCCTAAGAAGTGCACGATATTCCTAAGAAGTGCACGATGTAGAACTCCTACAGAAGCATCTTATGTGGATGACCCGTGCTTAATATCGTATTTACTTCCATTGTGGATAGCTTATGTTTAGAAAAGCACGATGACATGTTAGATCCCCAAGAAGAGTACTCGTCGGTTAGGGAAGTTCTCACTCATAGCAAGACGATTAAGAATCATTTAGACAGAAGCACGTGCTCATATATTATGCCATGTTTATGAATTTAGAATCAGAATTATATATATCATGTACAAGAAGAAAGATGACTAAAAGTCATACAATTTGTAGCATATTATATATTAGTATGTTCATGTATTGTAAGTGTCATTCCAGATATATCCTTAGATCTAGAACTGTGCTTATGCGCCTATGCAAAAACTCAGATATATAATATAGCTCACATTTTAGATTTAGACTCAGACCTATATAATCAATAAGTCATCAGGACTTATTGTGCTCAATTTCCATTTTGCAGGTTAGGTTATTTGAAGTTGGGGTATGTAGATTAAGAAGATGACTTAAGGGACCGGTAATGCTCGGTCATATAGGTGATGAGCATCTCAGCCATTCTTTGTTATTCAGCTTGTTAACGCCCCAAAACTTTACGATTAAGTGTCAGATTTGTATCAGTCAAGTTTTGATATCAGTATATATATTTAGAACAAGGATTTTGAAATGGGTCAATGACTTAAATAGACCAAAAAAATTTTGTTTTCTATCTCATAGACCATTTTCTCTATATTGAAAAAAATTCCCAATATAGAATGCTCGACTCTAGTTTTATTTTTTGCTCGATTTCGTTTTTTTTTCTCTCGACTCCAGTTTTAATTTTTGCTTGACTTCACTTTTTGGAAAAAAAAAGTCGCGAAGTCTAAACGCTGGAAATCAAGTTTTGTTTTTTTTTTTTTTTTTTTTTTTTTTTTTTTTTTTGTCATTAACGATTTTGAAAATGGGCCAAAATAAAGGTGTTTGGATTAACACCCTTACTCGTAGTGTTAATGCTTCCGCTTATGAAATTTATGTAAAGTATTTATATATTATGTTTATGAAATATGTTTCCAGATTTTACAAGTTTTCCAGAATTGTTTTTATTCAGATTTCAGTTTATCTAGTTTTTGTATGGCAAGTCCATACGCCATATAAAGAAGATCCTATACGGCGTATGACTGTATACGACGTATTTAGTATTTGTTTTTTAAATTATGGGCATTTCAAGTTGGTATCAGAGTATTGGTTTGAGATATTTAAGTATTCAACGTTAGTAGGGGGTACTTAGACTTGAACCATAGCTCTATAGTGACCTTAGAGTTTAATGTATTATATGCATAAATAAATTATGATTATGTTTAGTATGTTAGAATGCGTTAAGAGTAGAAATGCATGATTAGACATGGCTTAATAATAGGATGATATATGTAGCCAATGTAGATCAGAAATCAGAAACATATTTGGTATAGATATATTATGTCATGACTAGTAGTAATATAGTCGGCTAGTAGGCGAAAATATTTACAAAGCACAAAGTTAAGTACTTTATTAGACTATGTTTAGAACCCATATATATAATAAGAATCAGAAATCATGAGTAGTATATGCATAGACAGCTAAATGATGGAAATAGAACAACATGAATTATGATTAGTACCAGAATTCCATATATAGAATGGCACGCTAGTAGAATTAGATGTCAGAATTTAACATAGCATGCATAGAATATATTGATTATTAGTCATAACATCACATCACTATGTGATCAAAGTAGAATGCATGAATAGAAATAACATGATAGCAGAGGATGATGTTAGCTAGGTTGTTCTAGTTATGATCCGGGATGGAATATTATAGTAATAATGACATGTTTATGTGACGTAAGTATTATGACGCATGGCCGACATGATAATATTTATGTCATATAACTTGAATTTATTGAGATCATAGAACGTATCGAGAAATTTTTAGAACGAACGTAGGCATAAAGTAGAGCACTGACTAATACAATGGCATGTTTCGGTAGAAATAATGAGTGTCGAAGAAAATCCAAAAATGAATACAGAAAAGCGCCGAACCATAAATGTTGAATCAAGTGATCCCATTACATAACAGGAAACAGATTCAGATCATATACAGACAATGCATATAGAACAAGATCAAATTAGTGATGTATAGTAGGATCAGTTAAAGAAATTTGTATTGGGGTAGAGTTGCTCGGGCATTAGAATCACTAATTCCAACAATTTTAGGTAAAGTTACAAAAACTATTAATCAGGCAGTGAGCGGTGAAATTGATAATAGTTACATCATATAATGTGAACTTATTAGGATCATAGGATGTCTTGAAGAGTTTCTAAATCAGTAAGGGTAGATGAGACTAGATCTTAGCAAGATAGCATGATGTTTTAGTCATGTACAGAAGAAAGTGTGCAACCATCAGTAGTGTGCACGAATAGAACACTTATAAGCCAGGTTGTCAAAATCGCGATCCTGTTCGTAGGATCGTACGATCCTACGATTCTACACACAAAAAACGATCATGAGCTTAACAAGATCGTAATCCAGGTAGGATCGCAGCAGGATCGTAGGATCGCGCGTAAGATCGTAGGATCGGATCGGATCGTATAGGATCGCTTGTTTTCTTTTTTCTTTTTTTTTGGCTTTTGGTATATTAGCTTATGAAGTATAAGCTCATGTCTTAAAGCCCAATGACTAAAAAATTTTCAAAAAAAATATTATTTTGGTGTTGTTAATTAATTGTCTCTTGCAAGATTAATGAGTGTAAAATCATTATGTTTTTATGGACTATTTAGAAATAGTTTAGATGTCTCTTTTAGGGTTCATTATAAAAAATGATTTTGTGCTTTGTAAAATGTCAGAAGTTTGTTTTTGAAGTAAACTATCTACATACTTGACCCAATCTTGTTCATATTTTATTTCATGTTACATATAAAATCATGAATATTCTAATTTAATTTATTTGGTCATCAAGAAAAAAAATCAGTAATATTATCAGAATATTCTAATTTAATTTATTTGGTCATCAAGAAAAAAAAATTGTGTTGCCCTCTATTATAAATTATTTCGTTTCATTTTCAGATACAATCCTTTTATCTTTTTGCATTAATCTATATATTGTAACAAAAAAGTTACAGAATCACGTGCTAATAAATTAACATTATCTTTTTGCATAAATGTTATCACGAAAAACCTACAATAAAAAAACATTAAAACAAGAAGTAGGTGCACCGTGCACGTATATAGTAACTTTGTGCAAGTATGCATTGCAATATATCTAATATTCTACTACTACCGTACTTGAACATATAACTTTTTATTTTATCATCCATTTAGATCCGTTTATCATATAAAATATTATATAGAAATATAAAACTACAACCCCTATACAAAAATATATACATTTTCATAGGATCTTACGATCCCGATCCGATCCTACGATTACGATATTGCAAATCCGAAAACGATCCTAGGTAGGATCCCGATCCCGACAACCTTATAAGTCTTATTAGGCTCAATGTCCAGACTTAACAATTAGAATTTAGTATTTAGATACCGGTAGAATAGAATAATCAGGACACCTAAGATATCAGCAGAGTTTGGTTTAGTACAGTAAGATACATTAGCAAGAATAATCTAGAGTTCAGTAGAATACCAATATAGCAGAGGCAGTAAGAAAATTCAGAATTGGTTCTTAGGAAATGGACAACATATGAATGGATAGACAGACATATATCTTACTAACGGCAATAGAAAGGTTAATGAACCTACCGAAAAATAAAATAGTTTAGAATGGCTGATGGTTACAAGGATAATAGCAAATAGATAATATGTAGTGATTTTCTTGAATTTCAGATTTAAGGCTCAGAATGAGCAAAGCCATGTAAACTTAAAAAGCCTAGCTACAAGTCTTATGATCAGATGAAATTAATATCATAAATGAGTTAAGACTTTCATGAACTAGATTGCAACTTAAGTGAGGCGGGGGGGGGGGGGATTTAACTAGACAAACATAACCTTAGTCAGAATAGTTATCTCAGGTAAATTCATGTTTCAAGTGGGGGAGAGTTGTAACACCCTAATTTCTATGGTTTTGGTATAAAATATATTTTATTGTTATTAGAATATTAGAAAATTCTTTCCATTAGTTTGATTAGAAATAAGGACCTTCAGTGCAAATAGTTAACGAAAAAAAGACAAATTATGCAAAATATTTAACGATAGATACTAACGGTGCAAAGTTAATTTTAAGAAAATAAATTACATATTTGCTCTTGGGTCTTATAACTCAAAAACTCTAGAACTTTGACATAGATAGATGTGTTTACTAGAACCTTATAGAGAGAAAAAAGGTTAGTTTATTCATAATGAAAAAAATAATCATTTATGATGATTTAAGGTGATTTTCTTGAGATGATTATGCTATATTCAAGTTGTTTTGAGCTTCCTTAATATGTTCCCAATCAAGGTGATCTCGAAAGTCCAAAAATGTTCGAGGACTTAAGGACTCATTTGATAAGTTTTTACATTTTTATAAGTTTTATATTTTTACGTTACATGGTTTTAAGTTTCGTGACTTAAGGACTTAATGTTAGCAATTACCAGGATCAAACTACACCCTATAAACTCAAAGTTATACAAAAACATCCCATACTTATTACCTCACCTAGAGGTGGCTTCCAAAGGGAGAGTCACCAAGACATGTGTCTTGGTGATGACTCTTCTTTCACCAAATGACACCATGCATCCAAACCACTCATATATAATCCACAAAACCATTCATAGTGCATGCAAAATTGATCAAAAATCCTCTCAACCCTCTTCCTCCCTCTTTTGTTGCAGTACAACCCTCCTACACTATCACCATCATACCTTGATTTCCTAGCTTCAAGTTATACAGAAAAGTTGTAGATATTAGTGATCTTTATAGTAATCTTGTGTTGTTTTAGAGATTCTTTGGGTGAAATAGAAGATAATCAAAGTGTTAGGTATGAGTTAAGAGGCTTCTTACAAGGGTTTAAAAGGTTTATTAAGGTTGGGTTAAAAGATTGGATGACAAGGATTAAAGATTATAAGGGATAAGTCTTGATTGTTCTTGTTGATTTTTGCAGCTTTTCATCCTTTCTCTAGTAAGAATTTATTTATGTTTATTGTTTCTTTCAATATGGTTGTTAAGCTACTGGACTTTTAATTACTTTTATGATGTATGTAGTATTTTGTGAGTGTTTGATATTGTACATATGATTTAACACTTGAAAACAAGCTAAAATAAGCCCTAAGTATACTTTATAAAACTAAAAATTATAACAGCCCCAAATATTGAGTAGACTAATCTAATCAATAGGTTGTGGACTTTTGACCCATTCCGTAACTCATTCCAATGAGTAAATGAGAGCCAATATAGTAAAAGGTGTCAAAAAGTACACACCAGATTTGAAAAAGAAAATGCTCATTGATCTGGTCATTTACAAGACTTGGCCTAGTTTTATGAAATGTAGCTAACATCTTAACTTGAATGTTTCCGCAAAAACCAGGTCCGACGGACTTGTAGACGTCAACTTATCGCCGTTTTGGTGGGACTGAATTGTGCAGCCCAAAATTATGCATTGGCACTTAAGAAAATACTAGTAGTTTGACATATGTTATAAATTTTTTAAAACTATAAGACTTTAGGTTTATAAAAATATTAAAAGACTTTTTCCAAGTATATAAAAACTAAACTATAACACTTTATGATTTAGAAGTGGTAACTTATTAAAATAAAGGTAACTAAATAAATAAAATCTAGAAACTTGACAAATAGTATTATTTTGACTCTTTTATATTAAAACCAAAGTGGTAAGACCAACTATTGAAAAAATAGAATTATTTACTTCTATATAAATTAAATAAGACTTAGATATATGATAAGTCGTTTTTCGTACAAGATATTTTCCGAAGAAATACAAAGGAATGTATTTCCCGGGTCGTGTTCCCAGCGAGGGATGAATGGAGTTTAACAACTCTCGTTGCGATTATTGTGATTTGAATGGTAAAAAGGGATATTTTGAAAATTTTCTAAACTGCGGTGCAAGGGAAAGTAAAGGAAAGCCATTAAAACAACTAAATATGTGGTGCAATAAAGGAAATGCAATTAATTATGTAAATTTAAACTAAAAACGCGTAAAACGTATTTATTAAAACTCAAATTAAATGCAACTACTCTAATTTTAACCCATGAAAATGAACTAAAAATCTTCTACAGCTAAAAATATTATTTAAAAATTATTTGAAATTTAAACTAATTTTTTTTGTTTTTCTTGATTTAATTTTAATTAAAAACTAATTTTGAACATTTAAAATAGACTTAAAATGCTAAAAATTATGAAAATATGCAAGAAAATTACAAAACTATTTTTAAAAAATCTTATTTAACTAAAAAGAATTTTAAAAACTGGAATCACATTTTTCTGAATTTTTCTCTAATTATTATGAATTAAAAACTATTTAAAACTAATTAAATTACTAAAAAATACTATTTAAGCTATGAAAATTCTGGAAAAATACTTTTTATGACTTTTTTATTTTTCTAAAACTAAGAAAATTGAAATTGTATTTTTCTGAACTTTTTCTGAATTATTTGGATAAAAGCTAATTAAAAAGCCTTAAAAATGATTGTAAATGCAGAAAAATAGCAAAAGAGCATGGAAGAATATGAAAACTTCCAAAAAATTATAAAATATTGCTGTGAATCAGGGAAAAATGACAGAAACTTCTTTTGAGAACAGAAGGTATGATTTGGCCACACAACTGATGTAATAAGCACTAGGATGATAAGCCAAAAGCCATAAAAAGTTACAAAAAGCTACCACAGGCTCAAACTACCCTAAACTAACCAAAACTAAGCTAATGCAACTGATATGGGTCAAATAAGCTAAAACAAAAGGCATTTATGCACTATATCATATTTTATTATGCTAATTCCAAACGGCCCTGAACCAGCTACTTTAAGCCAAAATTAAACTAGCTTAAAATAATCACAAAAATAAACTAAAATTTCCTAGTAAACAACCACCAACCAAAGTGCTAGAATCCAAAATTTCAGCAAAATAGGATTAAAAATTATGAAATGTAAATTCAAAAACAAAGGCTATAAGGGAACCTAGCTTAACTGATGCAGAACAAACATAAAGGGAAAAATGCTAGTTGTAGGCCTAAGTTTAAGCAGCTAAAAAGCACTAAGAGGATTCTAAGGGTATATGCAACTAATATTTAACACTACAAGTACTCTAAGGAATACTAATCTTCTGGGCCAATCATTCCAAAAGCAAATTGATAATCACTTAGCAAACTGGGGAAAGCCTAATAAGTATTAGTGAAGCAAGCTGAATCTACACCTAAACTATTCAAATAAACAGAAATCAAGCCATATTTTCAAAGAATTAAGCAAATAAAAGGATGAAACAACACTTATCTGAGCTGGTGTATACTGCAGTGGTGTACAGGATAAAACATGTAACCAACCTCCCACTTTGAGCTACAAACAAATTAAGCAAACTATTTTTTTGAATTTTTTTCCTTTTGTGGCTAGTGAAAACAGCTAATGAAAAAGCTATTTTTGATTTTTAAGAATTTTTTGCAACAACTAAAACTAACTTGAAATGCTAATTGAAAACTGACAAATTTCACTTTTTAGGCTAAAATGACTATGATGACAGATTTGGGAAATGATACTGAGACTCAAAAACAGATTTGCAAACTAAAATCTATGATGGGAAAAGCTCTTAAATTCAGTAACAAACTAAATTAACTCAAACTACTCTTACCTAAATCATTTAAAACTTGAAATTAAACTAAATCCAAACACTCCTTCAACAACTCAAAATGCACTTTTAACATATAATCTAGCTTAATTTTGACTGAAATCAAATCAAATTGCTCACATGAATCTTAAACTAAGTTTAACAACAATCTAAATTCAGAAAACATCTTAAATCTATTTGACTTTGAAGTTTGACTTTGATTGACTTTTTTGAAAACTTTGAGATTGAGACTGGTTTAAGTAAGGAGAGACTCATATAAGCTACAACAAGCTTATATGAGCTTATGTTAGATATAGGTTTTCCCAATCACACAATCAATCACAAATATAGGTGTATGGAATAGAGTTTAGAGAGAGAAAGTAGAAGATGAGATTCTTTCTTGAGAGAGAAAGTAAACAAAAGAAAGAAGGTTAGATTAAGTGAAAGGTCCAACTCTCTACCTTGGGAGGTAGAGGGTATTTATAGTTACATACTACACGTCCTCCTTCGGACTGTGGAACAGGCATACAGTGGGTAAAGACCCGTCCGTCCTCCACGATGTTGCTCTAAACTAAATAACTAACTAAATAACTAGAAAGTAACGTAATGTCGACGAGCTAACATATGCTAGACTGGAGTTGGGGTGACCGACTCTTCAACATGGATTTTCTAAATCCTAAAAATCTCCCCCTAAGGAAGGTCACCCCATGAAATACATTTTGTATCCTAGCATTCTATCTTTATCTTCATGCTCGAGCTCGTAGAATACAAATTTTCAATTCCGCAATCTTTGTGCTTTAGCAGTGATACTTCAAAGTCCGAATGCTTTGTACTTTTAGTGGAGGTCTTTTAACTGATCCACATCTCGATGATCTTCGAGCTTTCTTTGAGATCATCAGCCAGAGTAAATCTTTGGATCACCGTTTGTTGTGTTGCCATCTTGTGAAGTTGTGACTTTTGGACCGACATGCTCACATTTTGGATCATGATATCTTCTCATCAGAGTAGCGGAAGCTTTTGTTGATTCATAATATTTCCAGCAGTGTAGTAGAAGCATGGATTGAAAATATCAGAGCCAGTTGATGACGATATGCACTTATTATGATTTCTTTAGAAATGAATGTGTTGTGTGAGCATGCGGCTATGGATTGACTCCTTAATTCAGATCAGCTGCAAACGTTGGGTGTACATGCATATAACAGTTAGCAATAAAGCGCACGAAAGTGTCTTTGATCACTTTTGTTGAATTGAGGTACACGGCCCACGGTTCCCCGTTGATCAGTACAAGTACTGCCTGTGATCAGGTAGAGTTCCGAAGAATCTCCTTGACAGGGTTTCGCAGCTGTTCTAGTCGTTCTCAAATCGGAGCATCCCGAAGAAGACAACACGGAGTGAGTGAACCAGTGAATTGAGATTCACTGATTGATTAAAAATTGATTTGAAAAACAATCGCGTATTGCTTAGAAGAAAGAGTTTTGCAATACGACGAAGGTTTTATAAGAAAGATCAATTTTCAATCAGAAATACTTTTTGAATTTGAAGATAAATACACATACGATGTGCTAGAGAAAAGAAGAGATTTGCACATCGAACGGTTTTTCCAAAAGTATTTTTTCAATCAGAGATACTTTTTGTGTTTGAAAACATGAATACACATTCGATGTGCTAGAGAAAAGAAGATTTGCACATCGAACGGTTTTTCCAAAAGTATTCGTCAATTCATTTCCTGGACCAAGGTTGATTCAAGAATGAATCGCCCCATTGTTTCTATCCAGTTGTCACAAGCTTGATCTTTTGGAAAGATCTCACATGTCACCCACCAAGAGCTTATTTGATGTTGGCTCTAGAAGGATTTCCATCTTCATCGTGAATAATTTACATATCACTCGGATGTTCTGGCAAAATATCACAAGGATAATGCGTAGGACTCTTAATATATTCTTACTTTCCACATTGTGTGAAACAGCAAGTCTTCATTAATTTTGTGTCCTAATGAGATTTTGTGGATGATCTCTTGGCTCTAGACTCAATTGTGCACATTTGGTTTCCTATGCCAGAGACTAGGGAGAGGGTCTCCTTCTTCAATATCAACAGTCTCTAAGAGAAAGTCGATAGATTATGTAGGTTCCCCGTGAGAATGAAACAAGCCCTTTTAAGAGGAATTTGAGTAGCTTGGGAAGTTTAGTGGAGTGCGTCACTGGGTCCATGACGTCATGTATTCAATACCAGTGTTACCTTAGTAACCACTAGTAGCATATGAATTGAACCCGGTTTCTGCCCTAAGGTTGAATTATTGGAGGGCTATTTCTTTTCACCCTTTTCACATTCATTTCTTTTTCATTCTTCAACCCCTTCTGTGCTTACCAAGACTTCATTACTAGAACCTTGTTGGGTTTGTTCCAGTACTAGCTCTGTCTCAGTCGGCACTCTTCCCGTATTCTCATTTTTCTCCTTTTTTTTCATCATACCTAAGGACTCTACACTATCTAGTGGATTGTCCCTGGGTAGATCCCTCCAGCTCTGGCGGGATCGTGGGAATGAATACCTAACCTAACCATCCTTATAACACCATGCATAAAGTAAATTGGTCGATCTTTTGGTATTGTTCTTTCCTTCATGAAACCAATTGAAAAATCATTTAGAAAATCAATCAAGGTATTTTTGATATAATATCAAAACATTTGGTACCTTAATTGTTTTTTATCATTTAGAAATGCTCCCCCTCAACATGTGCAAATATGATTTTTGAAATTGTTTAGCACATGGAGGCAAGAGGTCTTTGAAAGATTTCTTTGATCACAATTTCCGTGGAAAAAGCCATTTGATTTTCTTGGTAAATTCTCCCCCTCAAT
Source organism: Chrysanthemum seticuspe (assembly GCA_019973895.1). Classification (NCBI taxonomy): domain Eukaryota; kingdom Viridiplantae; phylum Streptophyta; class Magnoliopsida; order Asterales; family Asteraceae; genus Chrysanthemum; species Chrysanthemum seticuspe. Next base: position 174,592,652 of record BPTQ01000007.1, read on the forward strand.
ATGTCCGTAGGATATTTGAAATCATTTTATCACATAGAGGAAATAGTTCATTTGAAGTACATCCACGATCACAAAAGCCATTAAGAAACCATTAGAAAATCAATTAAGGTACTTTATGTTGAAACATAGAAATCTTTGTGCCTTGAAAGTTTATTTTCTTTTTGAAATGCTCCCCCTTAATATGTGCTTCGAGATTCGAAAGCGTTTAGCACATATGGGAGAGCAGTATGCATACTTGAATCAAAACGATCATCTTTTATAATATTTCATTATTAAATCACAAATTCTCCCCCGATCAAAAATATCAAACCCTTTGAGATTTTGGATCCCAAGTGATTTAATAAGGTTTAGAAAACATGAGAGAAAATGTGCCTGATTTAAAAGCTCTTCTGGTTTATGGTTAAATTCTCCTCCACAATCATGTGCATAATGTATTTCAAAATCGTTTGGCACATGAAGGAAGGAGTGCTTTTGAAACAATTACCCTTTAAAACCGATTTGAGATTTAAATCACGATCTCTCCCCCGATCAAAAATATCAAACCATTTGAGATTTGTGATCCAAAATGATTTAAATTATTTAGAAAATTTTAGGGGAAAGACGTGGCACGATTTAATTTTGAAAAAAATGATTGATAAGGAACAGTTTTTCGACATTAAAGATTGTTAGTGTCAGGTATGATAGTTTTAAGAGATCTTTAAGTAAAATGAAACAATTTCACAATCAAACAAGAACAAAAAAAATTTCATTTTGTAAGATCTTTGAGTTTTAAAGAAAATTATACCATGACATAATATTAAATCTTTAGATCACCACTTATTTTGTACAAACGGACTTGATAGATGAAATTTTGTTTGAAAATATTTAGTTTGAAATCACTCTCCCCCTCAATCCATGACCTTAGTCGTTGATTGAGTGACTTTAGTTTAAAAATGAAGTCCGGTTGATTTCTAAAATTATGTCCAATTTGTTTTCAAAACGATATTTTTCCATTTTTCAAAACAATATTTCAAAATTGTTTAAAAAATGGTATAATTCACTACTTTCCCTGCACAAGATATGTTAGGTGGAGAGAATCATAAGCTGCTTTTGTTGTTGTTGTTGTAGGGCTGGAAGAAAACCATCTGCAGATGCAGTGAGACCTCTTAAGTTGCATCTATCGTGCCAACTCTCCATGGAGATCTAATTAAGCTCCGTTTCTGTCACACCCCCAAATTACCTGTTTTGCAGCGGAATGGAATACCTTGGGGAGGACTGTCATAGCATCAAAGTTACAGTTATATCGAACGACCTAAAGTGTCGTTTGGAAAATACATCGTTTGATTAAGTAAAATAATCAGAGTTTACAAAATGTAGGTCCCAAATGAAAATCAATGTATGCGGAAATAGGTTTGATACAAGCCAAACGATGTTTTTAAAGTATATAAATCCCATGTGAGACGCGTCGTCACCACGACTCTATGATATGTCCATATGCATGCCATGAAGTGAATGCCTTAGATACCTGAGATAAAACATGCTAAAAAGTGTCAACACAAAGGTTGGTGAGTTCATAGAGTTTGGTTAACAAGTAAAGCCTTAAAAGAGCGTTCATGTAACAAAGGCAAAGTTTTTGGTCATTTAAAATAGTCCACAAAGCAAAGGCATCATAAATCCACTCAGTTCCAAGTTCCGCCCATACAAAACTTGCAACCTGTGTGTTTACAACCCACTGCTAAAAATAGAATGACAATTATGATTATGCGCATCAAGGTAGTTAAAAGTATAAATGTCACCACAAGGGTCTTCCAACACTCGTGTTGGGATGTTCCTCCAACGCTCACGTTGGGCTGTATCCATAAAAATGGCCTTCCAACATATAAATATTGGGATGTTTGTAAATTAATAGCCTTCCAACAACTTAATTTGGAGCCACTAATTCTTGTATGTTTGTAAATTAATAGCCTTCCAACAACTTAATTTGGAGCCACTAATTCTTGTATGTTTGTAAATTAATAGCCTTCCAACAACTTAATTTGGAGCCACTAATTCTTGTATGTTTGTTCCAAATATGCATGTGAAATCAAGTATAACCCAATCAAGTATATAACGCAATCTAGTCTAAAGTATAGGTAATGTTGTTTGGCAAAAGAGTTTAAATGTTTGGATAAATAAGCATATATCTCGCCCCAAATAGTTTGTAAGAATATAAACGAGTAAAAGCGGGGTATGAACTCACAGTAATATGTAAAAGTTTAGAGTACTTGTGAAAGTAAATGAAAATAGTTTGAGCATGTATCTCCCCCAAAAGTAATTGAAAATGTATAAAAGCAGGGGCTATGAAACTCACCTGGTATAATTGATATGCTAACAAAATGAAGTGCACGAAAATGAGGCTCGGAAACTATCCGCGACCTAAAATGAATGTTATGACTTGAGTTATGATATGTTGTCGTGAATGCATGATTTGAAAACGTATCACCCAATATGCCACTTGAAAACTAGTTATATAAAAATATTGTTACTTGAATGTGTGACGGTTCCATGTCAAAATAATTACTTTTGAGCTAATGGTGAAAATGTAGTTAAAACTATGTAACGGTTTTAGTAATTGAAAAATCGGTTTACATTAGACTTGAAGTAATATATACATCGGAAAACTAACTCGTTTTTAAGGTCCGTTTCCCCCGAAACGTCCGTTTAGGCCCTCAAAACCTTGATTAAAAATCCTGACAGCATACTAATGCTGTGAATAGTGTTTTCAGCACGTTTTCGACTCAAAGTTCGGTTAACCATAACTCACTCGTTTTAAGTCCGTTTTTCAAGTTCTTTATATCCACGCGAAGGTAATTAAGTGTACTAATATATTTTTAAACTTTGGAGATTTCACAGAAAGTTTAAGGACACTGTTTGGTCAGTTGAAAATCGGGACTGCATGTACACTTTCCGGAAAATGGTAGTTTTTAAATCGTAACTTTAAAACCACGTATCTTTTTCGTTATAACTCCGTTTTAGTCCGTTCAAAAGGCCACGTTTATGGATAAAAATCTATTTTCTAAAACTTTAATAAAACTTAGAAAAATGACTAACTTTTCTGAAAAATTATAAATTTCGACAGCGCTTCCGCGCTCATTTTAAACTTTACCATTTTTCTACTTGTTTAACCACAACTACACCACAAAAATCCTTTGAACTACACTTCGCCAATCCTACTAAAAATAAAATACTATTCGAACCAATATAAATAAAATGACCATTTTTGAGGTTTATATGACTACTTATAACATGTAATTAAGCATAAACTACATCAAACCTTCACTAGTAAAAGATCAAAACTTACTTTGATAAATCATTTTTCAAACTTCTCATTTTTATAAACATTTAACTAGCACATGATTGTTATAAATATTTATATAGTACATATGGGTGATAATCTTGGATGATAATGAATAAAATCACAACAAATCAAATATGACCATGAGGACTTCATGAAAATGTATGAAAAATATATATATGAAAAGGTAAAAGATGAAGTTTCATGCTTACAAGTTACTTGATGAGGTTATAAGAACAAAGGATTTATCCTAAACACCCTAGGTTTTTATTTCAAAACCTATACAAAGAGTGTTACTAGATTGTGATGAGCTTGACAAGAAAATTTTGATGATCCATTCATGGTACCTTGTGGTTGGCCGGTTCTAGGTGAAGAAGAAGAGGAGAGAAACTTGACTTTTCACTTTGAATGATTGAGTTTGTATGTGTAAAAAGTCTTGCACTATCAATATTATAGGATATGTAGATATTATGTACAAAGTTTTGGGTGACTAACCCATGTGGGTAGACATGTATGAAAGAAAGAAAAGAAAATGTAGCATTAGCTAAATATAATATAATGTATAAGTAGTTTAGTAATGTATAGTTATTTAGGGATAGATGGTAACTTTTATACACATTTGAGTATCTAGGGTAGCGTTAGATAAAAATAACTTTTCACGGTTCAAGATAAAATATGTTGAGGTCATAAAAATTATAAAAATACATTTCTTGAAAGATTTGAGTGAATAAATATTTATCGGGTTGAATTTAAGAAACCATCGTAATTTATATAAACATAACAATTTATATACGAAATAAATTTAAAACATTGGGTAAACTAATAATAATATTTTTATAGTCTTAAAATGACTATAAAAATATATTAGGAATATTTTTGGAAGTGTCGGATCAAATGTTCAAAATAATATTCACGCGATAGCGTTTATTTAATATGAAAATTATTCGTTTAATGAAAAATGCAAAACTATGCATGAGCTAATATGATGAATGTAGAGTTTAAGAAATGACCAAAAATTGCGAATTGTGACAGTTTCTTCATTTGTCGACCTAAGAAATAGTTACCCTTTCCTTTCGGCATCCAATCATCTTCATATGTGGGATCCGGATCGGGAACATTCTTTTAAACCATGTTATCTGCATACGTTAGTAAACATAGATAGACATATATGGTGGTCGTCAACAATCGACTAATACAAGTCAATCCAACATATCAATGAGATCATGTAAAGCATGGGAATAATGTGTTTATCAAACTATAGTCATATAATTCTAACAATCATATCCTAGATTCCTAGTCCTTCAACATAGAAAAATATCGTTTTCTGATAAGCACGTAGGATGATTAAGAAAGCCCGTTAGATGATGTAAATTTGAAAACATTCTCCCCCTCAATCAATGACTCATTTTATAAAAGATTTTAAAAGTGCTGAAGTCATTGATTGAGTTTCCAAATTTTCGAAACTCTGATTCTGATTGATTTTTCAAACAACTCATTTTCCCCCATTTAGAAAACAACAAATATTTTTCTGAAGAATTTTAGACAGAAAAACATTTGTGTAGGAAAAGCAGTCCTTCGACGTACTTTCCTCATTTAGCTTTAGGATAAGTGCTCAATAATTTTGAAAATTGGTTTAGCGCAGCACTTTCCTTCTTTGAAGCACGGGTTGCTATTTGAAACAATAGCAAACCATAGTTTTAAGCACGGGTTACAGTCTGAAGTAACTGCAAGCCATATTTTTAGAGACATGCTTAGAAAGAAATATTTACATCTCCTGCTCGAACTTCATCTAAAGTCCCGTGCCATTATTGAATGACATTTCTAATATCGTAGATGTTATCGATACCAGAAGACATGTCTTGAGAAAAACAATATTTTTGTTATTTTCTTTTTTTTAATGGATTTTTAAAATTTTATATTTTTCTAATTTCTTTTTGATAAAATATATACAAAGTAGATGATATAGTTTAATAAGATGATGATACAGGTACCGAGATAAGGATATCGTTCAGCACTTTGTAGAAGAAAGAAACCAACATCTCTTAAACTTTCACCACCAAAGCATTCGAGGCACTTAAGAAAATCGTCTGAACTTGAGCCTTCTCAAAGTGAATCTTTGGTAGCTTCCCCCCAAACCGATAAACTTCGAATTAAGACCATTTCCCCTTAGAAGATGAAGTGAAGCAAACAGTCTAATTGAATGAAGCTCAAGAACCTAAAGAAGACGATAACAATGAAGTAACAAGTTAACACGGATCATTACTGCGGTTATCATACCCGGAATAAACGATTGAGCCCGATCACATGAACCTGTTGTGCGTCCCCGAAGTACACATTACTCTTCGAGATTGAGCAAGAAGTTGTCTATTCAGGGGAACAACATATCAACATCTTCATTTTACTAAGTGCATTCCAGTTATCTTCCATATAACCATTCATCCCATAATGTACACAAGTACCCAACACGAGAAAAAACAACGACATCATGATAACTGGTTGAATCACTTGATCTTATCTGCGGATGTCGACTCCAGAATAACTGATTAAGCTCGATCATGTGAACATGTTGTGCGCCCCTGATGTACACATATCTCTCTCCTGATGGTTGTGATCTCATCGGAATCATCATTACATTGTATACATGAAGCACTAACCGGAAGCACTTTACCATAAATCATATAGAAGATGTCGATAAGCAATATCATCTCACGTTCCAAGTATTCTTCTCATATTTCTTTCTACTGAAGGCTGAGTTAACACATACCAAAAGTATCCCGAGACCACTTCCTCCCAAATGGTTGGAATAATATATCCTTCCCCAAAATAGTTTGAATAATACATCCTTCCCCCAAATAGTTGGAATAACACACCAAAGGCTACGAGTTGAACACTGAGTTTCTCTACGGTTTTGACATTTGTCTCCCCAGAATAACTTCAATAGAGAAGAAGTATTAAGTTCATCACGTGTGCTCGTTGTGTGTTTAGATATATGTCTCCTTCCCCCTTGTTGGTTTTGATACCTCAGAATCAGCAACACATTGTACATACCAAAAAATCTTGAAATAGAGAAGAACAACAAATTAGCTCAAATGAATCCTGTGAGAATCAACTGCTACAGAAATTCTCTCTGACTATCTTTATCAACCCATACGTAGACAATTTGAATTAACCACTTAAAGAAGAAAACCCGATATACCAAACTTGAAACTGAAGTCAAATTCCCCACATTTGTATCTTAAGCTTGCACTTGATGATGGAAGAATGGTGTCAAGAATCTATGCTTCAAGCAAATCTCTAAGTACTCACTACTCAAACAAAGTATGAGACATTAACACCTCTTGAGATTATCCACACCGTCATCAACGTGTGACACTGAGTAACACAACGTAACTCCTAATAGTGATAGTTAACCAGGTCTTCAACCATCCACCCCGACTGCTGGTAACTAGATAAACCAAGTCTTCAACTCAAATTCTTAAGCCCGAGCAAGTTATCAAATAAGAACACGCCTTTGTGAAATTCAACTTCAATCTCAAATAAGTGATAAATGATTAACTTCGAAGTAATCAACTTTTGTCAAATGCCCAACACGTGAATAAACATACAATCGGATGTACGTTGACCCACTGAATCAACCGGAACAAATGATTCCTCAACATCAATGCATTCTTCCTAAAGGTATACATGTAGAGACTGAACTGGAAGATTCACCAATAATGTTTTTAAGCGGATGAGGTAGCCATTTTCCTTAATGTTCATGTGGTTGATTTACAGAGTGCACAATAATCCGTGAAGATTTGGCAAAGGGATACCAAAGAGCAGATCATTATTCATGAACAATAATCCGTGAAGATTTGGGAAAGGAATACCAAAGAGCGGATCATTATTCATGAGTGTAACTACAATGATAGTCGTTAACAATGCCTTGAGGAATAACTGGAGATTAGGCTTCTTGAGTAGTCTGAGTTATACTTGTTAGATGGTGCATCTTGATCAATGGAAATTGAAGAAGGTGAACCAGTTGAATCCCCCAATTAATCCCAAACAATAAATCCCAGTTATCCTTAGTAAGTGAAACATTAGGCGTATGACCATTATATAAATATCCATCAACATGTAGATCCACTTCCCCCCTTCAAAAGTTGCATATGATGTTGCCAATCCCATTTTTGATTTGAGCAAGTGAGTAAAAATACAATCAAGGTAAGTAGATCCATTTGATAACTGTCACTTTATTCACACTTCTCCCCCTCAAAAACTGCATCTGAAGTTGCCATTTTTGATTTGAACAAGTGAATTAGAATATACTCCAATGAACGTAGATCCACTTGATGACTGAATCAGCATGGGAAACACATGAAGCTCGTTGATGGAGAATGTAGATGAGGAAGGTCATTCTTGAGAGAATTTCTGTTAAACTGAAGATAAAACGCACTGAATTGTACGCCTTTCTTTTCTTTGAGGAACGGGGCCTGAAGTGTTATCTTCAGACGCCATTATGATGAAGTACGAGGCCTGAACTGATGTGAACAGACGTCATAGCAGATTTAATATCAAGGTTGAGTTACTTGAACCCGTGTATGAGATATCAATCCATTTGTTATCCATACTTTAAGCCAGTCCATGTAGTGAAGGATCGAAGTATCTGCAACTGAGTAAGGATTACCTGCACTAACATTACAAGCTTTATTGCATATATATTGGTTAGTGACATTAGTATCCAAACCCTTTGGGGTTTCATGGTCAACCTTGATTTTGCCATCGGTAAATAGCTTTCCGGTAGGTATCCACCTAAGTCCAACATCCTTAAACATTCTACCAGATTGTATCCACTTATGGCAAGGTCTAGGATTGTTGATATTCTTATGCACAGTGAAAGACTTATTGGTATTCCTAGACTCCAAAGATTTAGCAGTTGGGATCCATCTAGGTGAAGTTTTAGGTTTGTTTTGCTTCATGACATATTGAACCTTAGCCATGTTGGTAGTCTTAGTGGATTGTACTTTAGCATGTGAGTTAGGAAAATGTTTCTTATTCGGAAAAGACTCAGAATTTCTAATTTCATTTTCTACATGCATATCATTCTTCTTCATATAACTACTCTTAGATGCAAGCCAACCCCTAGTCTTTTGAGTGTTCCTAGGTAATGGTTTACTACTACTAGTAGTGCCTTGAAATCTCGTGAAATTCATCACCCTAGGTATTGCACCTAAAATTCCGTCTTTTCGAATCTGTGCCTTTTTCCTAGCTTCTTCTAGATGATAGTTCTTCAACAAGTCATTCATATCATATGAATTATGGGTTTTAATGCTTGGTTTTGACACTGTTTTCGAACTAATCCTAGAGGTTCTGGGAGTAGAAGTGGCTACTTGTTGAGGGTTAACGGAGCTAGAAGCCTTATTCTTAGGTAACTCAGGTGAAGTGACTGGTTTTGACAAAACTTGTATCGCATCAACTTGGGAGGCAAGCCTTGTCTTTAAATATTTTGTTCTTTCAGATATAAATGCAGTAGGCTGCCTAACAACGGACCGGTCTCTAGTGGGATGAGAAACTGGCTTCCCCAAGGTTGACGATTTTGTAAACTTAGTGTTCACACTTTTCCCTTCGGTTTTTCTAAGCTCATTCTTTAAGGAAACAATGGCGAAACACTTTTCCGGAAGTTGAGCTTTGAGATCATCAATTTTTTCTATCAAAGAGTTTGTTTGTTCTATTGAATTAGTTCTAGCTTCTTTGATAGAGTCACTTAGTTCTATGTGATGTTTTCTCAAAGACTCATTTTCCTTTAGTAATTTGGCCACACAAACCGCTAATTCATCATTTGTCATTTGAATATCATCAATAGTATTAACATCAGAATTACTTGTAACCAAATTACTTTTCACATGCATATTAGAAATATTTTTCTTCAATTTGTTGATAGTCGAGTTTTTGGCTTGAAGCTGAGCTTTTAAATCGTTTATTTCAAAAAATTCACGAAATTCAGGAAATTCCGGATTTTTACATGGTTTCTTAGTTTGAAAACTTTCCTCCTTTCTTGGTATTGCAATTTCAAGTGAAATGCAATGTTTTCCAAGTTTTGAGAATTTGTTTGAAAGTTTATCAAAAGCCTTTTTATCAACCATATCATTTGTTTTGAAATTATTAGACTCAGCCTCAACCAAGGAACATTTATCAGAATCATGTTCAGCATTAAGATCAGTTTGTTTAGGTACATTAGCAAATGCACTATGTTGAACAGTTAAGGGTACCTCATCATATGACACTTGTTCATTTATCGGTCTGATATCTGCATCCACATCATGTGTAACAAGAGTCACTGAACTACTAGCTTTTTCAAGCCTATCTGCCTCTGGGCTCCTGTATTCAATGCCAACTGATCCATCATCTGGTGCTTTACCCGACTCAACATTACAATCTTTTGATTGTGCCCGACATTCATTCCCCTTTCTGATTACTGCATCTACTTCTTGTGTGTTAGGAGTAACTGAACAGCTGGTTACATCATTATTTGTTGTCTCTGACATTCTGCATTTAACAACACCTGATTCTTTAACTGATACATTACCCAACTCATCACAACTTTCTATCAACTGCACCAGACACTCATCCACATTTTCATCTTTTTGAGTAACTTCCTCAATATACTTCTCCACATTATCCATGAGATGGATAAGTGTCTCTATGAACACGCTAATTTCCATTCCAGTGTGTCTCTTGAAAGACATTTCAGTCATGTCTTGATCATAATCTGATGTAAATTCCCCACTGATGAATGACTGAAATTTGGTTGTGGATCACTTGAAGTGCAGCACTGGAACTATCCTTTTGAACCTTTTCTTTATCAAGTTGTTGTTCCAATTGTTCTAAGTTCAATAGTAGTATTCTCGTTAATGTGAATAAATCTTGACGAAAAAGGGCATTGCATGTTCGTTCCATTGTTATAGGTGTGAGTAACATGAGGTGTGAGTGAAATGGTTGATATGGTTCAATGTTACTTTCCTTTAGCATGGCATTATGTAGCCTAAACAGGTGCAGTTCTCTTTCTTCAAACTCAAAACACGAAGATCTCACATCCTCATTGATTGATTCAATCATCTTTAACCGTTCAGTGTAGCATACATTATCATTGATGTCCACAACATCATAAAATTTAAGTACTTCTGAAATCACTGAATCAGGAGTGTAAGACACGATGTTGCTGTGTACACGGGATTTTACAGGTTGTGATTTAAACCGAGAAATAGAATCTTTCGCTGTATTTTACTAAAATCAAGAAAAAACAGTAAGATAGTGAGAAGTAGAATGTAATAAAGGAACTAGAAGATGATAAGGAAGTGAAAATAGGTTGGTGTTATGGTTGAGTTTGTTATATTCCCTAATTCTTTATATATACCCCCTGTTTCAGAAAATTAGGGTTTGAAAACACGGGTTTTGTATGTTAGATTTAGAGACAAATCAAAGGAATTGACAAATAGCTTAGCAGACAACTCGCTTAGCAGAAAACTCGCATTCTAGACAACTTGCATAGGCAGACAAGTCGCTTAGCAGAAAACTCGCTTAGCAGACAACTCGCTTAGTAGACAACTCGCATTCTAGACAACTCGCATAGGTAGACAAGTCGCTTAGCAAACAACTCGCTTAGCAGACTACTCGCATTCAAGACAACTCGCATAGGCAGACAAGTCGCTTAGCAGAAAACTCGCATTCAAGACAACTCGCATAGGCAGACAAGTCGCTTAGCAAACAACTCGCATCAAAGAAATACATTCCGTGACTCAACTCGCATCCAACAAACTTTCAAAAAACACCACTTTTCAATCCAAAAACAACCCAACCACGATGATTCAAGCCTTCCAAATCAAAACCTAAACACTTAAAATGATTTTAAACACAAAAGTACTATCAAAATCCAAACTTTAACACAAGAAATGATCCAAATGATGCAAACTACTCTAAACTCATTCAAACCCAAAAACCTTATGAAAACCACTAGAAATCTAAGAACATGAAAGATGAGTGATCAAACCATGGCTCTTGATACCAATTGTTAGATATTGATTTTCACAATCACACAATCAATCACAAATATGGGCGTATGGAATAGAGTTTAGAGAGAGAAAGTGGAAGATGGGATCCTTTCTAGAGAGAGAAAGTAAACAAAAGAAAGAAGGTTAGATTAAGTGAAAGGTCCAACCCTCTACCTTGGGAGGTAGAGGGTATTTATAGTTACATACTACACGTCCTCCTTTCAGGCTGTGGATCAGGCATACAGTGGGTAAGACCCGTCCGTCCTCTACGGTGTTGCTCTAAACTAAATAACTAACTAAATAACTAGAAAGTAACGTAATGTCTACGAGCTAACGTATGCTAGACTAGAGTTGGGGTGACCGACTCTTCAACATCGATTTTCTAAATCCTAAGAGCTTATTTAACATAAATTAACACTTACAAAACAGATTTAAATGGAGATTTAGATTAGGAGCTCAACTGAGATTAATATGAAAGAAATAACTTTTATTAAAACAACAAGATTACAATATTGAAATTACACTGAGATTAAATGAAAACAATTAAACTAAAACAGGAAATTTAAGTTGGTAACAGAAATCTAATGCATGAAATCTGGACGAATTCTCCATTGTGAATGAATGGGCTTTTATAGCCTGATAATGATGCTTGGGATGCTTCTAGTACCATCAATCTCCACCCTAGATTCTCTATTTGCATCATCCTTCTATTCTGAGCCCTTGGATCAAATTTCCACATCACCACAGCCAATCACATGCTTTCTTTATGCCACCTTGCCAATCCTGGGAGTCATACCCTCTGACACATTGTCAGTGGGCTTCTAGAAACGTAATTAAGTGGGGGTAAATGAGATGGGAGCAGGGTAAATGGTTAGAAGGAGGTTTAACAGTAAAAATAGAGGGTTACAGGTTATGGGCGCGTTTGGGAAGGAGGGTATATTTAATTGTTGTTTGACTTTGTGTGATAAGGTTTGACCGTTGGGTAAAAGGGGTTCACGTTTAGTTTTATGAAGGGGGTTTGATCGGTTTTTGGACTTGTTGACCATGAGTTTAAATGGGATACGGATAGGGTACTTGGGCCGTTGGGGATGAGCTAGTTTAGTTTTATTTTTGTTTTCCAAATTAATAACAAGGACCATTTATGTGAAATTTGAAATTTCAAGGACCAATGAGGTAATTAGAGAAATGTTAAAGTGTAAATGGTAAGTTGGTAAAATGAGGGGTGACATGTGTAATTTTGTGAAAGTAGAAGGGTGTAAAGTGACAATATGAGAAAGTTGAGGGGTCGTTTGTGTAAAATGATAAAGTGAAAGGTAAGTTGTGATAAACTCCCAAATCATGTCCCGAACTTCGTAATTCAATCTTTTAAGCACAAAAATCCCTGAAATAGCATCCCCGACATCGGCTTTTGCACTCTTCTTTCTCTCGTTCTCGGTTTTCTTCGATTTTGGTTTTCTTTTGTCTGTTTCGTCATATCCGTACCTGCACATGCATAAACTCAATAAACCAGCAAATATTAGACATAAACGGCTCTCTTCTTGGTTATTTTGGGCCTGATTTGGTAAAGGAAAGGTATGTGTTTTAGCACATATCAAAATACCCCAGATTAGACGATTGTCGTGTCCCCACACAATGCAATCAACTCACGCTTCTAAAACTAAGGATTTCAATCTCTTTCTACTAAACCTATGAGAAGTAGCAAAGATTCCTCAAAAGAGATTAAGAAACCCTTAATTCTAAAAACGCCCCGTTTCCCTTTTATTTCACATATAGATATTACGATTAAGCACATTCATTATGAGTGACGGTTTTTTGAACTTTCATGTCGATCAATAACTCCAACATTTTTGAAACGACATTTTAGGATCACAGAGTAGGAAACACAACTCAGCGAGGAGTGACCATATAGATAGAATACATCGTCCCTGATTTTTCACAAGTCCCCAAACTAAACTTAAAATCGAAATCATTGTTAAATATGATTTTAGATGCTAACACTACCCATGGAAGTTACTTTTGTAATTACCTCTTGCTCTCATTTTCCTATTTTCCTCTATTTATTTTATTTTTGTTGAGAAATGAATTTCTTCAAGTTTCTCGTTTCGATAAGTTTTATTCCGATAAAGATATGAAGCTAAGTCGCTAATTAATTTTCCATCTTCCCTCGAAAACCGTTGCACACAAGAATGAGGTCCACATTAAGGTCCTAATTTAATGCGATTTAGGGAGATATCCTTTTTATGGCGACCGAAATAAATCATCTACGAGTCCAAAGACAGAGGCTTTATTTAGATATCTCCCGGATTCAAAGTTTGGCTTAACACTATTTCAGCACATTTGCATTTTTGCAATTTAGGCCCTTGGTCTTTTCAACCACTAATTCAACGGGATTACCGTTTTATTAGAAGTCTTATTATGACTTTGGAATTTTCCTCCACCTTTTTGAAGTCCATGACAACCGGGGAACCGTCGGACATAGAAAACTTTTATGGCTTTGGATTTTTCACTTTAACACATTTGGGCTTTATTTCATGTTAATTTTTGTGCCAAACTCCGAATCCTACGGTTTTTATACCGCAACACCGACAGTACCTCGATGTGTACCCAACTCTCATGGGCAACGATTCTCTAAAGAAGATAAAGAACTAACTATCGTCAAAAACTCAACATCTCTAATTATTTATTCACAGATATGGGGTGAGACAATCTTGTGGGAGCAAAAAGCCATAAGTACATTCGATGGGCTCTAAAGAGAACCATCTACTCCACGCTTATCATCTAAACTCATAAGTAACTCTATCATTCCTCGATCTCCGCAAATTTAAAATCTCAAATAATGAGATCCGCGGATGCTTAGCCGATAATTTTAATTATCTATGGTTAAGGGAACAAGCTAGGGCTCAACACGCCCGGTCAAGTCAGAATTCTATTCCTACTCTCACCAGCGGAAAGTTAACAAGGTGTCAAAACATATATTAACTTAGCGAATGCTTCGTAAAATAATCTCAAGTCTCGCATTTTTAAAGTTACTTATTAGAAACTAGCGAATTACTTGTTTAAGCTTCGCATATTTAAAATCACTTAGGGAAGCTTGCAAATTCTTGGCCTTGTGAGCTAGAATCGCATTTTATAGCCTCTTGTCTAAGCAATTAGCAAAGGCTTTTTCAAGAAAACGCATATTTAAAGTAACTTCTAAAAGACTAGCGAAGACTTTTCAATCATAAAACTAGCAAAAGCTTACACAAAATTTAAAATTTTCTCATTTTTGCACAATTTTTCATTTTCTAAGGAAAACGGGGTTGCGAGAGTATACGACAAAAAATAAACAAGTGCGGTCAAATCAAATCGAAGATTACCCACCCCAGACTAAAACGAAACATTGTACTCAATGTTTAAAGGCAAGGGTATCAACAAAAATCTAAAAGCCGTTTATTAAGTATGCTCAAAGATAAACGTTAGTCAATAAGATTTAACATATTGGATTTCCATCAGCATCGATCATGAAACTCGAGTGGAGAAAAGACAAACTTCGAGCACGAGAGTCTTCATATCGGGAAAATCCTAGACAAAACATCACAAACAACCAAACACGAGAAATCGAAGAGGCTAACCCCGTTCATGTCACTTATTAGAAAATAGAAAGAAGATAGAGATAAGCATGGGGTGCCTCCCACGAAGCGCCACTGTTTTTTATCAACGAGTCGCTAGCCTGACTCGTCCCTGTTAGGAATTGGAAATTCCATGTTAAAGTGTCGGTCACCCCAATTTTGGTCTAGCATATGTTAGCTCGTAGACGTGTCATTATTTACGTTATTCAGTAGTTAAATAGTTAGTTAGTAGCGTAGATTAGTTTAGTGTAACACCGTAGAGGAAGGACGGGTCTTTACCCACTGTATGCCTGATCCACAGTCCGTTAAGAGGACGTAGTATTTGTAACTATAAATACCCCTTCCATCCTTGGAAGGGGTGGTGCTTGATAATCTAACCTTTCATTTTTACAAAGCAAGTCTCTAACAAGAAACACCCTCTCATCTCTTTCTCTCTCAAATGGCTAACATGTATTTCCATCATCCAAGACCACCCGAATCATCAACACAATAATATTTACGATCCTACAAATGTTACCAGATCCAGGGTTATTGTGTTGTGTTGATTTTTTGTGGTTTTGATACATGTTTTGAAACTGTTTTGTGTATTTTTGTGGTCGGAATATTTTTTTAAACTGGTTTGATACATGTTATTGTCATATGGGTCTTTCATTGTCAAATCTGTCTTTGTGTCCAATTTTTTGTCCAACTCAGTTACAGTTATAATATCTTGTATGTGACTTTTTGTGTTACCAATATCTGTGATGTATGTGGTCATATCTGTGGTCAATCTTGGTCATCAACGGGTCAAATATGGAGTCCATATGCAGTTTTATGGGTCTTTTTGAAACTGGTCAATTTCTATGGTCAAAATGGGTCAAAAAAGGATGCATTTTTATGCAAGTTTTCTGGGTTTGCTATGAAGCTGAATGGTTTTTGGTCGGAAAAAACTCACCGGAAAATGTCAAAAAATCAAAATGACTTAGCAACTTGTCCTTTTTAATGGTAACGAGTTGTTGACTATTGAGTCAACAACTGAAGCGAGTTGTGCTAGGGAGTTGTCCTTTATAATGAAGTAGCGACTTGTATTATCCATGAGTCTTTACTCATGGTAGCGACTTGACTATTGAGTCAATAGCGACTTGTGCTTTGAATATGTTTAGTGACTTGACTCATGACTGTAGGGACTTAACAGAAAGGATGATGGAGAAGTATGACCTTGACCACTTGACCACAACACAAATACCAAATATAGAAACGACTCAAGCGACCTCAGTCTCAATTTCAACCATCATCAGTCAAATCTAGCAATATGAAAAGAAAGAATGCCTCAACACTGCCAAACAACAAATCCATTTTCAATCCCTAACTCATATCAATCGCGACTTTCAGTAGCCAACAAGTCTTAATAGTTAATCAACAACATCATAGATCTCAGTTTTGTTTCATTTTGTGTGCGGTTCTCAAAACACATAGATCTTACAAGATCTATACACAAATGAAAGTATACATCATAGATCTATCATTGATTCACTTAAAACTGAAAAGTAAAAGCATGGAAAACATAAAGTGGATCTCAGTTTGTTCGTGTCTATTATAAGGGGCATATCAAGACCATCAAGGGTCCATTTACACAACATTCATCACAGATCCATGTTATTTTACGAGAAACTGAAATGACTCCAATAAAATAAGAATGATCTCAGATTGGTTGTGTTTAATTAAGTTTATCATCTAAGACCGTCATGGGGTCTATCACACGCTACCATATCCTTACAGATCCAAGTCTTTGACATATCCGAACTAAAAGGAAAATAACTTATAACAAACTTGTTATTATCCATTCCTGGTTCGATCTCTTACTCGAAAAAAAATAAACAAACTCGTTGGGTCATTAATCTACACTTGATAATATTCGAAATAAAGGAATGAGTGTAACAATTATGTTAACTCATGTCCTTGGCTCGATTATGACTCATTAACAACAAAGGAACACGATTAAACCTACCTTGAACCTTTTGTGTGATGTCGAAGGCTGCCTCGTTAACCATCTCTGTAGCTGTTTCATAACCACGAGCCATCCCTAAGGCATATCAAAACCTTCGCATCAATGACCTTCGAGCCATCTCTGTGGCAAAGTCAAACTGAATACAAGGATGATTGTGGTTTTGACTCTCATGTGTGCAAGAAAAAGGAGGTGTACAAGAATAGAAAAGGGAGAGAGTTTAGGGTTTCATGAGATTGGATTATGTGAATGAGATTAGTGTGTTTTGTAAAGAGGAGTTACTGGAAAAGGGGGCGGATTGTGTTGAGTAAATTTTATGGTTTGAGACATTTTTGAAAGAGGCGAACTGAGTTTGTGATTATAACTAGGGCTGTTATGTGTGTGATTTTTAGGGCAAGTGTTATATGCTGCGGTTTAATACCCCTAAACTTTAGGGTTAATTGTGCGTTGAGCTGTCACACCCCCAAAATATCGCAGCGGAACGATAGTGTCATTGGGGTATGACGTCATAGCACAAAGTATGGATAAAGAAAACGACCTCTATGATGAGACGTTTTAAAGAGTTTACCATTCGATTAAATAAGTTAAAGTTTACAACACATGAGATTCCAAAGTTTGACAATACATAAAGGTTTACAAAACATGTCGAATGGTAATAGATAAAAACACTAGACTCCAATGTATGCCATGAGACCCAAAAGCTCCATGAAATGCTATCGCCTTATGACCTGAGATAAATATGCTAAAAAGTGTCAACACAAAGGTTGGTGAGTTCATAAGTTTGTGATAAAACGATCTGAAATACTTTGAGAAATGTTCACACAGCAAAGGCATTGTGAATCCACTCAGTTCCAAGTTCCGCCCATACAAAACTTGCAACCTGTGTGTTCACAACCCACTGCCTAAAATAGAATGACAATCATGAATATGCGCAATAAGGTAGTTAAAAGTATAAATGTCACCACAAGAGTCTTCCAACATATAAATATTGGGATGTTTGTAAATTAATAGCCTTCCAACAACTTAATTTGGAGCCACTAATTCTTGTATGTTTGTAAATTAATAGCCTTCCAACAACTTAATTTGGAGCCACTAATTCTTGTATGTTGGTTCCAAATATGCATATGAAATCAAGTATAACCCAATCAAGTATATAACGCAATCAAGTGTAAAGTATAAGTAATGTTGTTTGGCAAAAGAGTTTAAATGTTTGGATAAATAAGCATATATCTCGCCCCAAATAGTTTATAGGAATTTAAATGAGTAAAAGCGGGGTATGAACTCACCTGGTATGATTGATATGCTAACAAAATGAAGTGCACTAAAATGAGGCTCGGAAACTATCCGCGACCTAAAATGAATGTCATGACTTGAGTTATGATATGTTGTCGTGAATGCGTGATACAATGTTGTGCATGCAACTCCATATGATATCCATACCACTTGTATGTTTTGGAAATAATGTTTATCGTCAAAATATGTGTTTATGACATCCCGTCGTATTATAAAATACTTTACAAGTATTTACGTTGAAATGATATCCCACGATAGTCATTTAATGATTTATTGTGAAATTATAACTTTTCGTCGTAAAATAATGTCGTTGAAATTTTCATGAAAATGACTAAAATGGCCTTGAAAAGTTAGTCGTAAAATGGTGCACGTCGAGTGTTAGGAAATGAACTCAACGGTTTTTGGGAAGCTTGTATCATTATCTCAAGGT
Source organism: Chrysanthemum seticuspe (assembly GCA_019973895.1). Taxonomy (NCBI): domain Eukaryota; kingdom Viridiplantae; phylum Streptophyta; class Magnoliopsida; order Asterales; family Asteraceae; genus Chrysanthemum; species Chrysanthemum seticuspe. The sequence goes on from BPTQ01000007.1 coordinate 174,611,307, forward strand.
TTTAGTGTTTAAGTTTCCATCCTAGAGGTCTCGATCACCAAGAAAAATATAGGTTAAGTATTGTACTTTAGCCCAAAAGTATAGTTTAAAGGATGGTTTTCGGCAAAGTTTGAGTGACTATATGTTATTCGTTACAACTCCGCTCAACAAACAGTTTAACACTTTGAAAAATATGCTAGGCGAACTTACTTTTACTAGAAGACATCACGTTATAAAAAGTTCTACATCATTGTTAAAAACGTCCGCCAACACGGTCCTTTAGTTGCCGTAGTATGTTTTTAATAAAGATTATATTAATTTTGCTAATAGAATAAAGTTACGGCAACTTGGTTTATCGCGTGTAATTTAATCGTTACAAGTCCGTTTTCTACGTTTTCTACATCCTTAGATTCGTGTCAAAGTATTCTTATATATTTTTGATAAGTCGACACAATTTATAAAGCTTAAGACTCATTTTTGACTCGTAAAGAGTGACATTTTCATGCTGAAATTTCTGAAATTAATAGTTTTTATCGTCAAACTTGAAAAATTCATAACTTCTTCGTTATAGCTCCGTTTTAATCCGTTCAAGCGGCCACGTTTTCGTTTTAAAGTGTATTTTCTAAATATCTAGCCCAAAAATATTTATCTACTGTCGGATTTTCCCAGAATTAAAAATATGGACAGACCTTATTCAAAATGTGTCGAAATGAGTTTTTCTCGCGCCAAACCTATTCTAACCCATTCAAAACAACTCCGGAGCTATTCTAATCCTACCATACACCTTCTTAGGGTGTCATGGTTTCCTAGACATCACCAAAACTAATATATAACAAGGAATAATTATAGGATGGATTATATATATTCATAACTCTTGAAAATCATTGAAAAAGTGGTACAACATCATATGACTTGCATGTTTTTGCTCAAATATGATGAAATGAATATGAAATGAATATGTAAGATGAAAAATAAACATAAGATGCTTACAAGAATACTTGATGAGGTTTAAGAACAAAAGGGTTTTTCCTAATCAATTGAGGTTTGTATTGCAAAACCTATGCAACAAATGATACTAGTGTATATAAAAACTTGTCTTGAAAACTTGGAAATGATTCTCCTCTTGATCCTTGGCTGCCGAAATTTTAGAGAGAAAAGAGAAGGAATTTTGATCTTGTTTTGTTTACAAATGAAAGAATGAAGTGAAAGTAGTATAATACTATACTTTAAGTTAGGATATTCTTGGCAATTTGAATGAGTCATCCCCCCCCATTGTCGACATGTATAAAAGAAAAGGGTCAAGTTGTAGTTTGTATAAATTAAATGTATAAGTATAATAAAATGTAAGTTACTTGAAGACTTGTGGTAAATTGTGTACCCATTTGAATATTTAAGGTAGCGTTAGATAAAATAAATTTTCACGGGTCAAGATAAAATATATTGAGGTCATAAAAATTAGAAAAAATACATTTCTTGAAAGATTTGAGTGAATAAATATTTATCGGGTTGAATTTAAGAAAACCGTCGTAATTTATATAAACATAACAATTTGTATACGAAATAAATTTAAAACACCGGGTAAACTAATAATAATATTTTTATAGACTTAATATGAGTATAAAAATATATTGTGATTAATTTTTGGAAGTATCGTATCAATTGTTCAAAATAATATTTACGCGATAACGTTTATTTAATATGAAATTATGCGTTTAATGTGAAATGCAAAACTATGCATGAGCTAATATGATGAATGTAGAGTTTAAGAAATGACCAAAAATTGAGAATTGTGACATTCTTCCCATGTCAGAGGAATCACGTCCTCGTGATTCAATCGATGATACTATGGTTCGAACCTCGACAAGGGTTCTAAAAGTTTATGCTTGCGTATGGTCTATATGATTATGTCAATGCTCATGCATATGAGTTACTCGTCCAACAAGGTACGTTCCCGTGCTATCGTGAGCAATTCCCGTCCTAAATACATGCTTTCTTATGATTAGGCTCGATGAGACAAGCTTTCCCATTCTCAAGCAAAATTTTTAAAAGACTTTTTGGTAACCGATTTTTACTTAATCCCACAACTCATCAAACAAGAACTGTCATACGATTAGGCTAAATCGGTTTAGGTAACGACTTGTTTCTAGCTCGATCTTTGCAACTCATCAAACAAGAACTGTCGCTCGGATCAAACTGGAAACAAGTGGTTGGAAGAAAATCTTTTGAAAATTTGGCTTGATTACGGAATTGCTTACACATATGAGACTACTACTCCCTTCATTGCATGATTCTTCCTGAATTAGACATAGGTGATCAGGCTATGTATAATTTAGGAGTAACTATGCAATGCTTGGACTAATCGACTCATATGATGTTTGGTGTTGAGTCATAAGTCCGCATGTATAAAGAATGTGCACTTATAATGATATGATGAGATGCTATGATGATGTAGTTATAGTCTAGGGTCAATGATGCAACCTAGTTCTCTATAACCGATTCTCTGATACCAATCTGTCACACCCCCAAAATATCGCAGCGGAACGATAGTGTCATTGGGGTATGACGTCATAGCACAAAGTATGTATAAAGAAAACGACCTCTATAATGAGACGTTTTAAAGAGTTTACCATTCGATTAAATAAGTTAAAGTTTACAACACATGAGATTCCAAAGTTTGACAATACATAAAGGTTTACAAAACATGTCGAATGGTAATAGATAAAAACACTAGACTCCAATGTATGCCATGAGACCCAAAAGCTCCATGAAATGCTATCGCCTTATGACCTGAGATAAATATGCTAAAAAGTGTCAACACAAAGGTTGGTGAGTTCATAAGTTTGTGATAAAACGATCTGAAATACTTTGAGAAATGTTCACACAGCAAAGGCATTGTGAATCCACTCAGTTCCAAGTTCCGCCCATACAAAACTTGCAACCTGTGTGTTCACAACCCACTGCCTAAAATAGAATGACAATCATGAATATGCGCAATAAGGTAGTTAAAAGTATAAATGTCACCACAAGAGTCTTCCAACATATAAATATTGGGATGTTTGTAAATTAATAGCCTTCCAACAACTTAATTTGGAGCCACTAATTCTTGTATGTTTGTAAATTAATAGCCTTCCAACAACTTAATTTGGAGCCACTAATTCTTGTATGTTTGTAAATTAATAGCCTTCCAACAACTTAATTTGGAGCCACTAATTCTTGTATGTTGGTTCCAAATATGCATATGAAATCAAGTATAACCCAATCAAGTATATAACGCAATCAAGTGTAAAGTATAAGTAATGTTGTTTGGCAAAAGAGTTTAAATGTTTGGATAAATAAGCATATATCTCGCCCCAAATGGTTTATAGGAATTTAAATGAGTAAAAGCGGGGTATGAACTCACTTGGTATGATTGATATGCTAACAAAATGAAGTGCACTAAAATGAGGCTCGGAAACTATCTGCGACCTAAAATGAATGTCATGACTTGAGTTATGATATGTTGTCGTGAATGCGTGATACAATGTTGTGCATGCAACTCCATATGATATCCATACCACTTGTATGTTTTGGAAATAATGTTTATCGTCAAAATATGTGTTTATGACATCCCGTCGTATTATAAAATACTTTACAAGTATTTACGTTGAAATGATATCCCACGATAGTCATTTAATGATTTATTGTGAAATTATAACTTTTCGTCGTAAAATAATGTCGTTGAAATTTTCATGAAAATGACTAAAATGGCCTTGAAAAGTTAGTCGTAAAATGGTGCACGTCGAGTGTTAGGAAATGAACTCAACGGTTTTTGGGAAGCTTGTATCATTATCTCAAGGTTTTAGTGTTTAAGTTTCCATCCTAGAGGTCTCGATCACCAAGAAAAATATAGGTTAAGTATTGTACTTTAGCCCAAAAGTATAGTTTAAAGGATGGTTTTCGGCAAAGTTTGAGTGACTATATGTTATTCGTTACAACTCCGCTCAACAAACAGTTTAACACTTTGAAAAATATGCTAGGCGAACTTACTTTTACTAGAAGACATCACGTTATAAAAAGTTCTACATCATTGTTAAAAACGTCCGCCAACACGGTCCTTTAGTTGCCGTAGTATGTTTTTAATAAAGATTATATTAATTTTGCTAATAGAATAAAGTTACGGCAACTTGGTTTATCGCGTGTAATTTAATCGTTACAAGTCCGTTTTCTACGTTTTCTACATCCTTAGATTCGTGTCAAAGTATACTAATATATTTTTGATAAGTCGACACAATTTATAAAGCTTAAGACTCATTTTTGACTCGTAAAGAGTGACATTTTCATGCTGAAATTTCTGAAATTAATAGTTTTTATCGTCAAACTTGAAAAATTCATAACTTCTTCGTTATAGCTCCGTTTTAATCCGTTCAAGCGGCCACGTTTTCGTTTTAAAGTGTATTTTCTAAATATCTAGCCCAAAAATATTTATCTACTGTCGGATTTTCCCAGAATTAAAAATATGGACAGACCTTATTCAAAATGTGTCGAAATGAGTTTTTCTCGCGCCAAACCTATTCTAACCCATTCAAAACAACTCCGGAGCTATTCTAATCCTACCATACACCTTCTTAGGGTGTCATGGTTTCCTAGACATCACCAAAACTAATATATAACAAGGAATAATTATAGGATGGATTATATATATTCATAACTCTTGAAAATCATTGAAAAAGTGGTACAACATCATATGACTTGCATGTTTTTGCTCAAATATGATGAAATGAATATGAAATGAATATGTAAGATGAAAAATAAACATAAGATGCTTACAAGAATACTTGATGAGGTTTAAGAACAAAAGGGTTTTTCCTAATCAATTGAGGTTTGTATTGCAAAACCTATGCAACAAATGATACTAGTGTATATAAAAACTTGTCTTGAAAACTTGGAAATGATTCTCCTCTTGATCCTTGGCTGCCGAAATTTTAGAGAGAAAAGAGAAGGAATTTTGATCTTGTTTTGTTTACAAATGAAAGAATGAAGTGAAAGTAGTATAATACTATACTTTAAGTTAGGATATTTTTGGCAATTTGAATGAGTCATCCCCCCCCCCCCCCCCCCCCATTGTCGACATGTATAAAAGAAAAGGGTCAAGTTGTAGTTTGTATAAATTAAATGTATAAGTATAATAAAATGTAAGTTACTTGAAGACTTGTGGTAAATTGTGTACCCATTTGAATATTTAAGGTAGCGTTAGATAAAATAAATTTTCACGGGTCAAGATAAAATATATTGAGGTCATAAAAATTAGAAAAAATACATTTCTTGAAAGATTTGAGTGAATAAATATTTATCGGGTTGAATTTAAGAAAACCGTCGTAATTTATATAAACATAACAATTTGTATACGAAATAAATTTAAAACACCGGGTAAACTAATAATAATATTTTTATAGACTTAATATGAGTATAAAAATATATTGTGATTAATTTTTGGAAGTATCGTATCAATTGTTCAAAATAATGTTTACGCGATAACGTTTATTTAATATGAAATTATGCGTTTAATGTGAAATGCAAAACTATGCATGAGCTAATATGACGAATGTAGAGTTTAAGAAATGACCAAAAATTGAGAATTGTGACATGAGCTCATGGGCCTAAGGGGTTTATTGGATTTGTTTGGGCCTTGCGTTACTTCATCCCCATGGTATTGGACGTAAGTGAATTGGACCGAGGGACTATTTGAGCTAATTGGAACTGTGGGAGATATTTGGTTGAAATATATATGGTTTATCTTATTTTGCTCATAGTCATTTAGTGTATAAGGTTTGAAATATTTGTTTGTGCTAATTTGACTAATGGACCTGAGACCCTATGTTGATATGTTAAACATCGTAGGAGTGGAAATAATTGGATATCTGAGACGGTTATATGAGACGGTGGCTATACTATTGGCACAATCCGAAATTTACTATATCATGTAATGTGGATACATAAGTGTTTATTTGTCTCGGGAATGAGTTATATGACAATGATTAAAACAAAATATGAACTTTGATATTATGAGACTTGGACATAATGAGATTAGTTGAAAAGTTTTGATGATGATGCGATTTGATGATGAGATTTGGTAGGATGCTGAGATTCGTCATGTTGTGAGGATTGATACTTTGGTTTATACACTCTCACAAAGGACGTTGTGTCACGGCGTGAATTGATATTTTAACAAGATTGACTATGGGGTTGTTTGTTCGGTATTTTGTATTTGGATATGAAGTGAGGTTTTTCGGGGGCGTTTACTTATTTCGTCTTCTTTTTTTATACCCTTCCGCGAAGATGACTTGTTTGGGCATTTATAGAGGGTGATAAAGACTTGGCTATTTAGTTACGTTTGTGATTCTTTCAAGCTTAACCCACAACGTAGCTATCACTTCGGTGTCTCACTCAGTTGAGAATGTCAAGAGGTTTTGTATATTGGGTACACCGTTTCTTTTTCACGAGGATTAGTACAAGCTTAAGTAACAAATCTGGGGAACTCTACTTCATGATCAAGTTTGGTATATCCGGTTTACTTCACCAAGTAGTCACAACAATAGCCGTCAGAATATGTGGAAGATGTGTTTACCAATGTGTTGAAGATGGAGATTGAACCATTGATGAACCGCTGCATGTTTCTCTAAAACAGATATTCACCGAACCAAAGTTGTCATAACACATTCAATCTGACATTGTTTACGGTTTTGTCTTGATTTTTGTAAAATCCCGTGAAAGAATCTATTTCTCGGTTTAAATCTTAGACTTGTAAAATCCCGTGACAATGGAAACATCCCGGTTAAAGTAATGTGCATTTCCGGATCTATCTTGCGGTTTATTCTTGGTTTTGTATAATCCCGCGAAAGAAACTATTTCTCGGTTTAAACCATAGAATTGTAAAATCCCGTATTGATGGAACCATCCTGGAGAAAGGAAAGCGTTTGTCTGAATCTTATCCGATGTTGGTGCTACGGTTTCTGTTTTGAAGAAGGGATAAAAGAGTGTAATTAAGGAATTGGGTGTTTGTTGGGATTGTCATCATGGCAGTTTGGTTATTACATGGTTTTACGGGGTTATGTGCTTTTAACCATGGTCGTGATGAAGCCATTATCATAGTTGACTTAAAACGTCAAAGGAGGCTAGATTTGAGCTTTTAACCATGAAGATGTGACAACAGAGTTAATTCACTATTATTTATTTGAGTTTGAAGTGAAATATCACGGGCGAGTGTACTTAGTATCTGAAGGTATCGTGGATGGTTGGATGAAGATTCTTCATGATCCTTATTCAAGCTTATTATCCAAAAATGAAGACTTGGAAATCTAGTTATTGTTGGGTAATTTTTTCCTTTTCTTTTACCATTTGGGGGAATTGGGCTCTTACCACCACAAAATAACTATCACTTTAAGGAGTTACGTTGTAGTGCTCAGTGTCACATTAAATTGTGGATTTTCAAGAGGTGATGTACGTCTAATACTTGATGGTTGGTTGGTTGAAGAGTATAGAGTACGTAGAGATTCAATGGAGGATGAAGTATTGGCACCGCCCTTTGTTACATATATGCAAGTTTAAGTCACGAGTTCGGGTTAGTTTACTTCAGGGTCAAATTCATCATATTGGGTTTTCTCCATCAGCTGCCACGACAAAGAGCCTACTGAATGATAATGGGATGATTACAAGTTTTGCCAAGAGATCATGAAAAGAGAGAGATTATGACGTTTGAACACATCAGTTCAAGCCTCGTACTCTAAAGAAAAGAAAAGTGTACGTTTCAGTGCGCTTTATCTTCTGAAGAAGAGAAATCTTCTTATTATGACCATTCTCATCAACATGCTTCATGCTTTTTCCATGCGCTTTCAAACATCAAGTGAACCGGACTACCGTTGATTGTTTTCTTATTCCACTTGCTCAACTATAAGGACGATGGCAACATCATGTGCTAATTTTGCGGGGGAGAAGTGTGAATAGAATACATTTAGATGATAATCACTTGTTTAGTCAAGAATGGCATCTCCGTATGCAATTCTTGAGGGGGAGAAGAAGTATGATAATTCTACATGTTGAGTTATATTTGAGAATATATGGTCATACGGCTCCTAACTCATGTAAGAACCGAGCTTCTTCTTATCGGGTCATCTTCACATGATGTTTCTTCTAAGAGTTGTTGGTTGACATCTTCACACGGGCTGATATGATTAATGACAAAGTGCTTCCAGTTGCGGGGTTGATTTCCTTGATGAACATCTTTCTGTTCTTGTTTTATTGGGAGGGATTTGATTTAAGGGGATTTGCTATTTGTAAGTTAACGGGAATGCATTTGGTGAGTTTAAGATGTTGACTTTCTATTCCCCAATTGGACAATCTTGAAGAAGGTCGAGTCTACAGTCGGTTCTACATTTTCTGGTACATGTTGGAAGACTAAAAGACGAGTTGCATTTAACGATCTAAAGACTTCTTCTTAATTCATGCAAAAGATTGTCGGTTTAGGGGAGAGCACTAATTGGGGGAGAGTGAAAAGCCATATTTAATCCCCAATTAGACTTGCTCATTCTGTTTCTTCAGCAAGTTGATTCTCACAGATACATTTGAGAAAATGATGTTCTTCTCAAAAGATTTCAAGTATTTGGGCTTAAAATATGTTGCTGATTCTGAAGTGTCAAAACCAGCAATGGGGAAGGAGACACACATCTAAACACAAAGCGACTAAAGTTGATGAACTTAATTCTTCTAAGTGATTGAAGATATCCCGGGAAGACAAATGTCATGACCGCAGAGAAACTCAAGGTTTTACTCATCAACGCTTTTGGTGTTATTATTCCAACTATGTGGGGGAAGTGATGTTAGAGAAAGTTTCTGAAGATAAAAGAGGTACACAAGTGTGTGATGATTTCGATGTTAACTCAATCATCAGGGGAGAGAGAATTGTGTACATTGGGGGCGCTCAGCTGTTTCACTTGAGGGCTTAATCAGTGATACAGAGATATAATCACTTATTCCGGAGTTGACATCCACAGAGATTGTCATCCGCAGAGATAATCAGTGATTCGGCCTGCTTCTTCAATGTTATCGGTTATTCTCTCTTTGGGCATTCGGGTACTTCGGGTTCTTGAGCTTCATACACTTTCTTCAGGGGGAGATAAAAGTATACATCGGGGTTATTCTTTGGCTATTGGACTTAATCTGCTACTTCGATGGTATAAGTTTCTCTGTCTTCGGGTATATGTGTATTCGAGTTCGTGAGCTCTAGTCTAAGAGACTGACTGCATCAATTCATCTACTTAGGGGAAGTGTTCTCTTGACACCTTTTGGAATGGATCGCTTCAGACTTCAGTGGAAAAGGAATTTGAGAAGATTATTTACATGTGGGATGATACATTGTTGTTGTTATATTGGATGATATAACCTCGAACGAAGAATCATGGTGAGTATTCTTAAAAGGAGCAGCAAGATCGATGATAATGGTGTGCATCCTTGTGCAACTGGCTAAAGCAAGCTTGAAATAGAGCTTCGAATCTGCTCAACATAAGGATTTACGGTTTGAGGGGAAGCTGCCAAAGTCTCACTTTCAGATGGTTCAATTTCTCTCAATTCAGGAGCCTCGAAAGCTTTGGTAGTGAATGTTTAAGAGATGATGACTTCTATCTTCTTCAACGGGGCTGATCGATATCCTTATCTCGGTACTCGTATCATCATCTTCTTAAACTATATCATCTACTCTATCTGTGTATATATTTATCAAAAAGCAAAATACAAAAATATAAAACCAACAAAAAGAAAATAGAAAATTATAAAACCAACAAAAACCCATAAAAATTAGAAAATTTGAAAAATACCAAAAATATTGTTTTTCAAAGACATGTCTTCTGGTATCGATAACATCTGCAGTCTTAGAAATGTCATTCAACAATGGCACGGGACCATAGATGAAGTTCGAGCAGGAGGTGTAAATATTTTTTTCCAAAACATGTCTAAAAATATGGCTTACAGTTATTTCAGACTGTAACCCGTGCTTAAACTATGGCTTGCAGTTATTTCAGACTGTAACCCGAGCTTAACCATGGTTTGCTATTATTTCAGATAGCAACCCGCTCTTCAAAGTAGGAAAGTGCTGCGCTAAACAAATTTTCAAAAATTCCATGCACTTATCCTAAAAACAAATTGAGGAAAGTATGTCGAAGGACTGCTGTTCCTACACAAATGTTTTTCCTTCTATAAATTCTTTAGAAAAATATTTTTTGTTTTCAAAAATGGTGGTAAATGAGTTGCTTGTAAATCAATCAGATTCAGAGTTTTCGTAAAAATTGAAAATTCATCTAACGGGCTTTCTTAATTATCCTACGTGCTTAATTAAAAATGATATTTGCCTGTGTCGAAGGACTAGAAATTTATGATATGATTGTTAGGATTAGATGATTAGAGTTTGATGAACACATAAAATCCCATGCTTTATATGATCTGATTGATATGTTGAATTGACTTTTATTGGTCGATTGCTGTTTGGGTGTTGTCGACCACCATATATCTATATGTATGTTCACTAACGTATGCAGATATCTTGGTATATAAGAATGTTCCCGATCCGGATCCCACAAAATATGATGATTGGATGCCGAAAGGAAAGGGTAACTATATATTGGGTTGACAAATGAAGAAACGAAGCTTAATTGGACTTCTATGGAGAGTTGGCGTGGAAAAATGCAACGTAAGAGGTCTCACTGCATCAGCATATGGATTTCTTCATCAGCAAATGAAGAAACGAAGCTTAATTTGACCTCAGTTGGCATTAAAATGCAACGTAAGAAGTCTCACTGCATCAGCAGACGATTTTTCTTCCAAGCCCTACAGCAACAACATAAGCTTCTCAACCACCTAACGTATCTTTGTGCAGGATAAGTAGTGAATAATACCATTTTTTTAAAACAATTTTTAAATAACATTGTTTTGAAAATGGAAAAATATTGGTTTTGAAAATAAATTAGACTTAATTTTAAAAAATCACCGGACTTCATTTTATCAAATCTTAAGTCACTCAATCAACGACTACGGTCATGGATTGAGGGGGAGAGTGATTTCAAATAAAATATTTTCAAACGATATTTCTTCAAAAAGTCCGTTGGTACGAAATTATGTGGTGACCTAAAGATTTAATGTTATGTCATGGTATGATTTTTCTTTAGAATCAAGATCTTTGAAAATGAATTTTTTTCTGTTCTTGTTTGATTGTGAAATTGTTTTATTTTACTTAAAGATCTCTTAAAACAATCATACCTGACACTAACAATCTTTAATGTCTTAAAATGGTCCTTATCTGTCATTTTTTAAAATCAAATCTTGCCACGTCTTTCCCCAAAATTTTCTAAATGATTTAAATCTTTTGGGATCACAAATCTCAAATGGTTTGAAATTTTTTGATCGGAGGAGAGATCGTGATTTAAATCTCAAATATGTTTTAATGGAACTGGTTTTAGTCCTTCAAAGGCACTCCTGCCTCCATGTGCCAAACGATTTCAATATACATAATGCACATGTTGAGGGGGAGCATTTATCCAAAAACAAGATGAGTTTTTAAATCAGGCACATTTTCTCCCATGTTTTCTAAACCGTATTAAATCACTTGGGATCCAAAATCTCAAAGGGTTTGATATTTTTGATCGAGGGAGAATTTGTGATTTAATAGTGAAATTTGATAAAAGGTGACTGTTTGATTCAATTGTGCAGGCTGCTCTCTCATATGTGCTAAACACTTTCGAATATCGAAGCACATATTGAGAGGGAGCATTTCAAAAGAAAATAAACTATCAAGGTACAAAAGCTTTTATGTTTTAACATAAAGTACCTTGATTGAGTTTTCAAATGGTTTTCTCAATGGCTTTTGTGATCGTGAATGTGCTTCAAATCAACTCTTTCCTCTATGTGATAAAATGATTTAAAATATCCTATGCACATATTGAGGGGGAGAATTTTACCAAGAAAATCAAATGGCTTTTTCTATGAAAATTGTGATCAAAGAAAATATTTCAAAGAAATCTTGCCTCCATGTGCTAAACAATTTCAAAATCATATGCACATTTGAGGGGGAGCATTTCTAAATGATCAAAACTATTAAGGTACAAAATGCTTTGATCTTGTATCACAAGTACCTTGATTGTTTTTCCAAATGATTTTTCAATTGGTTTCAAGGAAGAAAGAACAATACCAAAAGACCGACCAATTTACTTTATGCATGGTGTTATAAGGATGGTTAGGTTAGGTATTCGTTCCCACGATCCGCCAGAACCAGAGGGATCTACCTTGGGACAATCCGATAGAAGTGAGGGTCGACTCAACAAAGGAAGGAGAATCATCATTAATCAACAACATATCCTCCTCGGGATCATGCACAGCATCCTCAATGATCGGGTCATTCGTCGGAGTACCGGGTATCTCGTTCAAAACTTTGCTCATATCAACATCAATGTAGAATCGCTCAAGAATCGGAGGATAATCATCGATAGTGGGATTGCCACTAATCTCTTCATAAAATCAGAAAGGCTCAAGCTCGGGAGAAAAATCACTATCTTTAATGGAGATAGGATGTGAACTTGAATTATCTTTTAGGGCTTCAATCTTAAAAATGAGAAGATGGACATTCAACAATGTTTCACGTAATGCTTCATCCTCAATCTGAATATCATCAGGCTCAATCTCTTCATCTTCTGGCTCAAAATCATTATCTTCTTCTATGTGAACGTGCTCAGAAGGTAAATCGTCGACGAAATCGATGTCTCCATAAGAATCATTATCGGAATTGAAGAACATCTCATCATGATCATTCGAAATATCAAGCGAAGGCTCACAAATATCATCAACAACCTCGGACTCTCTTGGGATTGGAATAAGGATCTCAACATTAGACGATTCCATTTTCGGAATAGTACTAAGATGCTCGACCCCATTATGAGAGAGTCAACGGGTTCAATGATTATCGAAGAAATATGATCATCGACCTCTTCCAAAAGAACGTCACTGCTCTCAAACGGTATGAGTGAAGGGAAAGAGACAGAAATGAAAGGCTCAGAAATGAAAGAGGGATCGTATTTTGAAGATTCCGGAGGTGGGACAAGTGGTGTGCTCTGAGAGCTAGCAAGTTCCACCACTTCCGTTGTGGTCTCCGGTTCTTTATGTTTAGTGATCATTTTAAGCTCATAATTTCATTCCGTTTTGTTGTAACTCAACGAACTCGACAAACTCGTAACAGCGAATCATGAAAGATAAGGATCGATTCTAGACTTCTTGGAATTGGAGTCGAGAGTACAAACGGGAATTACCTCGGGTTCAAAAACATGTTCCATCTCCCTCACCGGAGAGGGAGTAGGAATCGAGGGTTCATCAAGCTTATATTTCAAAATTTTTGACAATACTTCAAGTTTTTCAACGTTGTTATTAAAAGCACGACGTTCAAAGAAATCGTCTACGTAACCCTCGATGGGTTCTTCGGGTAGCTCCGAAATGTGTGATCGTCGTCCATAACTTGAACGGTTTCTTCATTGACACTTTGTCGAGCTTGAATCAAACTTAAGAGAGTTCTACACATACTTTCAATGTTGTTTTGATGTTGCTCAAATATTTCTTCAAAATCGATGGAAATATCCTCGACACCCCCGGTGGGTTCTTCCAAATGGCAACACATACAAAGATCGCGATAAAATCCACACACTTTGCAAAAACAACGTTAACAAAGTGAACCATCTTTTAACAAATCTTTACAATTAAAGTAATAAGGTTGATCGAACGAAGGGTATTCGGAGAAATTTTGAGAATTATTAAAAGAATTAGGGCACAGATGATTATAAAACCGATAATCATTTCCCAAACATCTGGTACAACCATAACAGATAAAATCGAAAGACTCCATGAGAATTAATCATAAAAGAGGGAGAAGAGGAAAGAATTATCAAATCAGAGGGTAAAGAAGAATATTTTTGGGTTTTTATAAATAGAAAACATGTTTTGAAAAGGAAAATCTTTTTGGGTTTTTAATAAAAGAGATATTTACAAAAAACAATGATAACTTCTCGAGGAAGGATCTTCAAATACACGCGAATCGAGAAGGAATACGAAAACTCACTTCATGCCCTCCCCAGCAGCGGCGCCATTTTGATAAGTCATTTTTCGTACAAGATATTTTCCGAAGAAATACAAAGGAATGTATTTTCATGGGCCGTGTTCCCAGTGAGGGATGAATGGAGTTTAACAACTCTCGTCGCGATTATTGTGATTTGAATGGTAAAAAGGGATATTTTGAAATTTTTCTAAACTGCGGTGCAAGGGAAAGTAAAGGAAAGCAATTAAAACATCTAAATCTATGGTGCAATAAAGGAAATGCAATTAATTATGTAAATTGAAACTAAAAACGCGTAAAACGTATTTATTAAAACGCAAATTAAATGCAACTACTCTAATTTTAACCCATGAAAATGAAATATAAATCTTCTACAGCTAAAAATGTTATTTAAAAATTATTTGAAGTTTAAAACTAAGTTTTTTGATTTTTCTTGATTTAATTTAAATTAAAAACTAATTTTGAACATTTAAAAGAGACTTAAAATGCTAAAAATTATGAAACTATGCAAGAAAATTACAAAAATATTTTTCAAAAATCTAATTTAACTAAAAAGAATTTTAAAAACTGGAATCACATTTTTCTGAATTTTTTTCTAATTATTATGAATTAAAAACTATTTAAAACTAATTAAATTGCTAAAAAAAAACTATTTAAGCTATGAAAATTCTGGAAAAATACTTTTTATGACATTTTTATTTTTCTAAAACTAAGAAAATTGAAATTGTATTTTTCTTAACTTTTTCTGAATTATTTGGATTAAAAGTTAATTAAAAAGCCTTAAAAATGATTTTAAATTCAGAAAAATAGCAAAAAGCAAGGAAAAATATGAAAACTTCCAGAAAATTATAAAATAATACTTTGAATCAGGTAAAAATGACAGAAACTTCTTTTGAGAACAGGAGGTATGATTTGGGCACACAACTGATGTAATAAGCACTATGATAATAAGCCAAAAGCCATAAAAAGCTACAAAAAGCTACCACAGGCTCAAACTACCCTAAACTAACCATAACTAAGCTAATGCAACTGATATGGGTCAAATAAGCTTAAGAAAAAGGCATTTAAGCACTATATCAGATTTTATTATGCTAATTCCAAACGGCCCTGAACCAACTACTTTAAGCCAAAATTAAACTAGCTTAAAAAAATCAAAAAAATAAACTAAAATTACCTAGTAATCAACCACCAACCAAAGTGCCAGAATCCAAAATTTCAGCAAAATAGGATTAAAAATGATGAAATGTAAATTCAAAAACAAAGGCTATAAGGGAACCTAGCTTAACTGATGCATAACAGACATAAAGGGAAAAATGCTAGTTGCAGGCCTAAGTTTAAGCAGCTAAAAAGCACTAAGAGGATTCTAAGGGTATATGCAACTAATATTGAACACTACAACTACTCTAAGGCATACTAATCTTCTGGGCCAATCATTCCAAAAGCAAATCGATAATCACTTAGCAAACTGGGGAAAGCCTAATAAGTATTAGTCAAGCAAGCTGAATCTACACCTAAACTATTCAAATAAACAGAAATCAAGCCATATTTTCAAAGAATTAAGCAAATAAAAGGATGAAACAACACTTATATGAGCTGGTGTATACTGCAGTGGTGTACAGGACAGAACATGTAACCAACCTCCCACTTTGAGCTACAAACAAATTAAGCAAACTATTTTTTTGATTTTTTTTTCCTTTTATGGCTACTGAAAACAGCTAATGAAAAAGCTATTTTTGATTTTTAAGAATTTTTTGCAACAACTAAAACTAACTTGAAATGCTAATTGAAAACTGACAAATTCCACTTTTTAGGCTAAAATGACTATGATGACAGATTTGGGAAATGATACTGAGACTCAAAAAAATATTTGCAAACTAAAATCTATGATGGGAAAAGCTCTTAAATTCAGTAACAAACTAAATTAACTCAAACTACTCTTACTTAAATCATTTAAAACATGAAATTAAACTAAATCCAAACACTCCTTCAACAACTCAAAATGCACTTTTAACACTAGTTGGATACCCGCGCACATCATCGGCGATAAATATAGTTATATAATAAATATAGTAAATGAATTGCTAACCCAACTCTCCCCGCAATTTCCTACCCGCTTAGTGAATTCATTTCACAACACTCCAAATGTATATTTGTTAGTTGTATGTGTTTGTTTGAGTTTTTCGTATCTTTCCCGTGACATCATTATTCCCGCATATAAAAATACTTTCACAATCTCTTACCCGTCAAACACTCTTCCAAAAGTAAATGATTTTGATACATCAAGTTTGTATTGATTGAAAAAAAGGTTAAAGTTATAAAAATTTGAATCAAAATAAAATAAACATACTAAAAATGTAAAAACTAAAAACTCATAAAAATATATCAAAATGGATGTTGAATTAAAGAGCACAAAATTTTAGAAAATATGGTGAAATTAGATCATAAAAAAATTAAACGAATAAAAAGATATTTAAATTTAAAAATAAAGGTGATTAATTAGTTAAGAAGTGACACGTGTCACCCCATTATTGGAGCTCCTTATTTTAGTTTGTTAGAGCTCATACCTTTTTGGTATTTTTTAGTTAGAGAAGTGACACATGTTACTCAATGATTGTAGCTCCTTATCTTAATTTTTTGTGGAGCCCACAACTTAAATGTTTTGTATAGTAGTATAGATATAATTTAGCTTAAATTTGACTGAAATCAAATCAAATTGCTCACATGAATCTTAAACTAAGTTTAACAACAATCTAAATTCAGAAAACATCTTAAATCTATTTGACTTTGAAGTTTGACTTTGATTGACTTTTTTGAAAACTTTGAGATTGAGACTAATTTAACTAAGGAGAAGCTCATATAAGCTACAACAAGCTTACATGAGCTTATCTAACAGAAATTAACACTTACAAAACAGATTTAAATGGAGATTTAGATTATGAGCTCAATTGAGATTAATATGAAATAAGTAACTTTTATTAAAACAACAAGATTACAATATTGAAATTACACTGAGATTAAATGAAAACAATTAAACTAAAACAGGAAATTTAAGTTGGTAACAGAAATCTAATGCATGAAATCTGGACGAATTCTCCATTGTGAATGAATGGGCTTTTATAGCCTGATAATGATGCTTGGGATGCTTCTAGTACCATCAATCTCCACCCTAGATTCTCTATTTGCATCATCCTTCTATTCTGAGCCTTTGGATCAAATTTCCACATCACCACAACCAATCACATGCTTCCTTTATGCCACCTTGGCAATCTTGGGAGTCATACCCTTTGACACGTTGTCAGAGGGCTTCTAGAAACGTACTTAAGTGGGGTAAATGAGATGGGAGCAGGGTAAATGGTTAGAAGGAGGGTTAACAGTAAAAATGGAGGGTTACAGGTTATGGGCGCATTTGGGAAGGAGGGTATATTTAATTGTTGTTTGACTTTGTGTGATAAGGTTTGACCGTTGGGTAAAAGGGGTTCACGTTTAGTTTTATGATGGGGGTTTGACTGGTTTTTGGACTTGTTGACCATGAGTTTAAATGCGATACGAATAGGGTACTTGGGCCGTTGGGGGTATTGGGCTAGTAAAGATGAGCTAGTTTAGTTTTATTTTTGTTTTCCAAATTAATAGCAAGGACCATTTATGTGAAATTGGAAATTTCAAGGACCAATGAGGTAATTTGTGAAATGTTAAAGTGTAAATGGTAAGTTGGTAAAATGAGGCGTGACATGTGTAATTTTGTGAAAGTAGAAGGGTGTAAAGTGAAAATATGAGAAAGTTGAGGGGTCGTGTGTGTAAAATGATAAAGTAAAAGGTAATTTGTGATAAACTCCCAAATCATGTCCCGAACTTCGTAATTTAATCTTTTAAGCAAAAAAATCCCTGAAATAGCATCCCCGACATCGGCTTTTGCACTTTTCTTTCTCTCGTGCTCGGTTTTCTTCGGTTTTGGCTTTCTTTTGTCTGTTTCGTCATATCCGTACCTGCACATGCATAAACTCAAGAAACCATAAAATATTAGACATAAACGGCTCTTTTCTTGGTTATTTTAGGCCCGATTTGGTAAAGAAAAGGTATGTGTTTTAGCACATATCAATATACCATTTACGGAATAGATGGATAAATAAATATGGCATAAACCCAAATATAGGGTAACTTTTAAAACTTTATAAAAACTAAACTTTTACATTTTTGTAAACTTACAAGAATGTGTACAATGTCAAAAGTATATAAATGATTTTATAAAACTCTTTTCGTATGTTCTCGTTATATATAAATAAGCCAAAGACTTTCTTATTATATTATAGGCCATTCGTAAAATTCCCACTGCCTGCTCATTTATTGTTTAACGCTTTTCCACTTCACTATTAATGGTGAGTTCATAGCCCCTTTTTATTTAACTCTTCTATAAACTTCTTGGGGGAGATACATGCTAAACTATTTTTACTATGGACACTACTTACAAACATTGTTTGCTTATCTGAATGTATTATTGCCTAAGGAACTCTTTTGCCTAAAATACCTCAGATCATGCACCATTAATTACTATATGTTAGTAAACGCGAATAAAGTGTATAAGTCTATCGGGATTGACGAATCCCGTTTATGTTAGCCGGATAGGTAACCAAACGCATTGTATTTGAGATACTAGGTACACAAAAATAATACCAAACACACTATATTATTATATATATCATTGTTCTGATATATACAGTTAATGTTTTGCGTATCATGAGCTTAGGGCAATAATACTCTGTATGAATATTGTGAGAAACACAATTATCTCTTTAACTTGAAAACTTATTCTCCATTACTATAAACCTATGAATTCAATCAACCATTGTGTTGACTTCTTAACTTATTCTCTTTAACTTGAGATACTAGGTACACAAAAATAATACCAAACGCACTATATTATTATATATATCATTGTTCTGATATATACAGTTAATGTTTTGCGTATCATGAGCTTAGGGCAATAATACTCTGTATGACTATTGTGAGAAACACAATTATCTCTTTAACTTGAAAACTTATTCTCCATTACTATAAACCTATGTGTTAGGTCACTAGTTTTACAAACACAAGTTATATAGAAAGAGATAAGGGGATTGAACAAGATCTAACACACACACAAACAATAATAAGAGGCGGTTATGCGTAGGTGAATGTGAAAGAGAATAACTTGAACAACCAACCCTCAAATGAGGGTTTACAAGAGTATTTATAGGAGGGAAGCTAGGGCAACACTCCTAGTTCCCATACTTTCTTATATGGGCTTGGGCCTAAGCTTATGGGCCTTCTACATAAGCTAGACCTATTACATATGAAATATAAATACTTGAAATACTGTTTAGGAGTGATTCCAACAATCTCCCCCTCAAGTATATATGAATGTAAACGGTGAAGGCGTTGATGTAATAGTAGTTGTGACGTCTTCTGACATTCTTCTTTCTTGTGAGAGGAATTGCCTTGATTCGAACAATCTCCCCAATGTAGAGAGATAGTTATCTTTGAACAGTTATGCTTCGACGTCATCATTAACTTTGTTCTTTGATCATTTTTCTTTGTGGTGAAAGTGATAGTATGTTGTTGTCTGCATCAGTCTGCCTCAGGTCTGCTTCGCTGCTCCAGTGTCTCCACGTCATTCTTCAACATGCTCACACGCTCTTTGACGTTGGAATTCAATGCTGATGAAGTTCTTTAAGTTTTGACTTTGTAGATTCTTTGGTTTGACGAAGAATCATTCTGACGGTTGTGTTGCTGTTGAATAGAACTTCCATTAGTGATGATGTTGGCGTGAGCATGAGAAGAATCAGCACGATCATCCCGCTCCGGAGCTTCCATAAGAAGAAAACATTTCAAACGGTTAGTAATAAGCGGTTTCCGGCACTTACAAGTTTGAACTTCGAGAGTGTTAACAGCATAGTGTGAAAACACAACTCTAATTCTTACAAAGGCCGTTCCTGAACTGGAGTCCCACAAGTGAGATAACGCGATGTACCGAAGTACATCTACAGTTCAGATGAGTCGCTGAGGTACACCGAAGTATCACCTCACGACTGTAGACCGTTTGAGACACACTCCGCGTAATCCACGGGTAGTTACCGAAGTGACCTTCTGTCAGGGCTGTTTGATGTTGACCCTGGCAGGAGTTTCCATTCAATCACTGAGGATCACAGATGTGAACCTCTCATGAATGTTCTCGACAGATTGCTAAGATCTGTGAAGGACTCGATATGAACCACTGATAATCTAATTAGGTGATCATCAAGTGATTAAATGTCAAGTGTTCCTAAGAGATCTTTTGATGAATCTCGTGGCTTTAGACTCAATAGTGCGTTTTGGTTTTCCTGAGCGGAGACTAGGGAGAGGGTCTCCTTCTTCAATACCAGCGATCTCTAAGAGAAAGCCAATAGTTTACGTAGGGTTCCCTGTGAGAATGAAACAAGCTTCTGTTGAGAAAAACTTGAGTGGCTAAGAAGGTTTAGTGCATGCGTCACTGGGTCCATGACGACTTTTAATCTTCAATACCGGTGTCACTAAGTGACAATCAGTAGCATATGAATTGAACCCGGTGTCTGCCCTAAGTTGAATAATCTGGAGGGCTATTTCTTTTCACCCTTTACTTTACATTTCTTTTTGATTCTTCAACTCCTTCTTTCTCCGATTCTCATTTTCTCCTTTTTATAATCATTCCTAAGGACTTCTAACACTAACTAATGGTAGCGTCCTTGGGTAGATCCCTCCGGCTCTGGCGGATCATAGGACGGTTATTCCTAACCTTAGTCACCTTATAACTCCATGACTAACCTATGTTGCCATTAAAACCACTGTATGTGAAAATATCTCTCAAAGGGTTTGTAAATGAAAAACATGTTTGAACCACTGTGAGAGATGAAGTTTTGCATAAATACTCCCCCTCCACATGTGCTTAATAGTTTTAATGGTTAAATGCACAGTGAGGAAAGAGCGCGCACTTTTAGAATTGATCCACTGAAGATAGACAATCCCCCGCGAGACACGGTTACGTTGCATAGTTAAAGAGTTACATTGTCAGCTTTTAGGTGACAACTAGCTCTAATAACTACCTTGAAGGTGTAGACAAACCTCGAAAGGTTGTCATACCCATCAGAGTTCATGTCTATCAAGAGTTTCTCGAATGGTACTTTCTACTTGGACAAGTCCTTTGCGAGACACATTTACATTACTAGCGAACTAGCTTGAAATTATTACCCGTCCAGGACAAGTCTTTTCGAGTTACAAACAGTTTAGTACCATCAATTCATTGGTTAAGTCTGAGGTACACAGATTCATTTGCATTTTGCACAACATATTTCTTATCACACAAATTTTCTCCCCCTCAAAAATGGCATATGAAAATGTTATTTTTTGAAACGTTTGAGAATAAATATAACCATTTCGAGTGTTGCGGGAAGAGTGACCACTGTGAACAATTTGTGAACAAAGTTTTTAACAAATACTCCCCCTCAACTAGTGATATAAACGGTTGAGGTTTTAAAATCATATGGGGAAGTACTTGTCTTTTTGAGTAAAACCTTGAAAAACGAAAGGTTTGATAGGTTTTACTCAAAAATAAGAAGCTTTCGCTCCTTTTATAAGGATTGTGGCACTGAGGCGTACCACAGGGTCCTTTCTTGACAATTACGGGTTGTACACTGTTATGTGTGCACAAGCCATAAACATATAGAATCACACATCCAAAATTATATGAAGGAAACAATTCAAGGGGTACCAGGAAGTGCAGTGATGTTCCCAGGAGTACGAACAGGGCGTTGATAGCCGGTGATGTTGATCCTGGGTCGACCACCAACAAAACTTTCCAATGTTCTGAACTGATCCCTTCTGAACAACCGTTCATCAATCATGGTGATGATCCTTCTCACATCCCTCCTTTCCTGAGAATTCCAGCGCTTAGAAGACCCAATTTTCAGGTGTATATCCTTCAACCTGTACGCCAATCCATCCCTAACTCGCTTCAAGGTATGATCCCCGAATTTCTGAAGTTCACTACACGCCATTAAGCAGTTTCTTTGAAGTTCACTGTGGTAAACAACTCCGAATGGTTTGCTGATGAGCGTATATTGAGTCAGCTGATTGATGTCGGGAAGATCAAGCGTTGGAGGAGTGAGGTTGACACGTTTCTGATATGATTCAACGGCAAGCTGAAGATCTTCAACACGTTCTTTGATGACAATGCGTCTGATGAAGATGAGCAGTGACTTGATGAATTCACGTTGTACTTCAGTTGGAAATTGTCTCATGCGACCTTGAACTTTGGCAAGGTACATGTCTTCAATATCGTTAATGTTCAAATTCTCAAAGTCAGCTTCATAGAATGCATAGTCTCTTTCGTCTTGTCTTTTGACCATAATTTTCTTGAGAAAAGTGTAGTCCCATTTAGACGATAGACCAACATGTTGGATGGCCACAATACTTTTAGTACTGAACACTGCATGTTGAGACTTCTGGACCAAGCAGCTTTTGTAGTAGATTCTTCGGCGTTCCGGCCAATGGTGAATCCCATACATTGCATCTTGGTCATATGCTACCACTTTGTCGGAGAACATGTGGGTAGCACGTTCCTCGATGGCTATACAATCAGAGTATATTGCAGCAGGGAATGGAAGTGTCAGAGATGTAGCGTATTTCCTTGAACCATCGCCACCGTGTTGAAGAAAATCTAAGTCTTTGTTGAAGAAATGTCTGAAGGGAATCCTAGGCTGATCAGGTTGGCCAATGGTAGGTAGAGGTCGAGACCAGTCGGTGTAATATGGAGGATTGTCCCGTTTGGTGAAGTCGATGTTTGCTTCTGGGTTGAGCCAATCCATGTTGTTAGACATGGCTCGAGCAATGTTGTCAAGGTGATATTCAACCTCGATTGCACTTTCCGAGCTGTTTTTCAAAAGTAGGAATGCGTCATTCTTGATGCGCTTCAACTCAGATTTCGTCATCTTCTTCACACGGAACCTTTCTTGCAAAATCTTTGCATGCTCCAAGGTACTACCGTCTACCAATTCTTGACCTTCTTCAGGATAGGGAGTGTTGTTAACAAGTGTAGCAAACCATTCAAATTCTTCAGTTTTATCGTCATCTAGCCATGATACGACGTCAGTATGAAGTGTCTTCTTCTTCTTTTTCGAAGGCTTGGATGATGATGCTGGTTTCTGTCCTTGTTTGGGAGAGGTGGGTTGTTGTTGGGGCTCAAGGACCTCTTCATCGTCACCACCCGTATACTCAAAGTAATCACGTGTTTTTTGAATCAGGGGTGGTAACTCGGAATCGTCCCGAGGTTTATCAGTAGAAGACCGAGGTGGAGGAGACTTTTGTTGAGAAGAAGTCCGTTGTTGAGGAGGTGGCATCGAAGAAGATTCACCAGACTGCTTCTGACGTTTTGGTGCAGAGTCTTTATCCTTATCATCGTCATCTCTTGGCCGTTTGGGTTGATCGGCTGATTCTTTGCATGATGATCTGAGTTGAAAAGCAAGTAGATCTTCGAAAAATTTAGCTTCATCTGAAGTAAACGTTCCAGATCGCTTTGACATTTGCATCACTAGTTTAGCGATTAACTCAGATTCAGAGAGATCAGCTTCTTTGGCCATTGTATGTTTAACCAATGCGACAATGTTAGGGGTGAGTTGTCTGGAAAATACTTCTCTAGTCACACCGGGGACAATGTCGAGGAGAAACTTGTGGGTATGATCTCTTGCTGTCTTCTTCAGTTCCTTTTGGACTTTAGGAACGATATCCTGAAGGTACTTGTTAGTGTAACCTTCGATCATTTCGTTCAGTTCCTCTTTACGATGACTCTTCATGAACTTCTGAACAAATTCCCTTTCTTTCTGCATCTTGTCTTTCTCATCATTTAAGTACTGTATTTGGTCAGCAAACCAATTCAGTTTTCTGTAAAGTATGTCCTTCTTTCTGACTTGTTGGACAGCTTTCACAATTCTTTCATGAGTCTGAGAAATCCAAGATTTAGGTGGTTTCTTCACGGATTTGGATGATGATTTGGTTGACTTCATAGATGGTGGTTGTGATGAATGAGACGAAGAATCCGATGATGATGAGATGTGAGGAGATTCCGGGTCCTTTGGTGGTTCAGAAGTTTCCTTCTGTGAGCGTGTAGGACTATCCAGAAGCACATCGTCGTAAGCAGCATCTT
This sequence comes from Chrysanthemum seticuspe, assembly GCA_019973895.1. Classification (NCBI taxonomy): domain Eukaryota; kingdom Viridiplantae; phylum Streptophyta; class Magnoliopsida; order Asterales; family Asteraceae; genus Chrysanthemum; species Chrysanthemum seticuspe. Next base: position 174,635,585 of record BPTQ01000007.1, read on the forward strand.
TATCTTTCTCAGTTTCCAGTTTCTCAAAATCATACACAATAGTATCCTCTACAGGCTTTTGTTGTTGCACAAGAGTGGTGGCACCAGCTCCCTTATCGGGTTGATTAACCGCATCAGGATCTGGAGAGGAGTGGGCAGCACCACTTGATCCTCCGGGGCCACCCATTTGATCTTTAGCAAATTCTTCAGCCTTTTGAAGGTGTCTGACGATTGTAAACTTCTTCCTGTATGATTTATCCAGTTGCTCTTCTTCTTCTTCAGAGCTCTCATTATAGGGAACAATTGCTGGAGTCTTCCCTTTTCCTTGGACAGCTGGAGGACTTGGAGGTTTTGCTACTGAGGCAGGTGCATCGGTTGAAGTTGCAGAGTAATGAAACTCTTCATCTGTATCAGTATCTTCAGAGCTCTCGTCCCTAAGCTTTCTTTGTGGTTCAAGTGTGGGAATAGGTTCGGCTTCCTTTACGGGAACAATCCTTTTAGAAGGAGGATTCCTTTTAGAAACCTTCCTTTGACTCACAGTACTTGTTGCGCTTCCGGCACTTCCTCTTCTGGTTCTTCTTACAGGTGTTCCAGAAGATTTTTTGTCGAGATGACCAACTTTGCCTTGTCTAACTGCTTCCAGATACCTTTTGTACGTTTCGAGCTTTCTGACATCTTCAATTAGAAGGAAATCTGGCAACACAACACCTTGTTTCTTTGTAGACGATTCCTTGATTTTGACAGATAGAATTGGTTCCGTCAACATATCGTGATTGTCGGGGTCATTGAGCCTCTTGGGGATATCAGGATGAAGTCCAAGTGCTCTCTGGATCAACAGTTTAGTATATCTGATGTAGGGAATCTTTGAGCCAAGCTTGTTGAGAAATGACATCATGTCATCCCAAATTAGAGCTTCGATAGCGATGTGTTTCATGTTGACCAATGCCCAAAATATTTGCAGTTCCATGAGCTTAGGATGCTCATAGCCACTGTCACGACCAGAAACAGACTTGGTGATGATCATGTAGAAAGTTCTCCATGGTTGAGGAATACTCTTAAGCTCTACGTGAGAATGCTTTGTGATTACTCCTGTAGCCTCGTCATAACCGATATCGATTAAGAATTGGAGAGTGAACTCTTCAACAGGTGTGGCATATAGTTTGGTTGGATCGACTTCAGGAATTAGGAGAACAGCCCTTAAGTCTGCAGGTGTAATGGTGACTTGTTTGTGGTTCAGAGTCACCGTCACAGCAGTTCGTCCTTTGACCCTTTCCATAGTGTTCCAGAACTGTTGGATATAGATCTCAGGGACAGTTGCAGAGTGAGTGAGCATATTCTGATACGGATGAGTCCTCAGAATATCAATAGCAATTAGACACGAAGATTCTGAGCAAGTGAGGGTGTCAAAGTCAACACGGAGATTATTCTTTCCTATCTTCATTGGATAGCCATAAGGATAGATGTCAGCAATGGAGAGAATTTCTGATGCATCCACATTCATTTCTTCAGCCATGTCGTGATCTGAAATAACATTAGCCAAAAGAACCAACATATCGAAAGACATAACGTTAGTCAACAGAAGGTCTTAATGTCTAGTTATTGAATGTACAGTGTCAATGATTGTTACGAGTCCTAAGTCACTTGTATGTCCAATAGTCTAATAACTTCGTGAAATGTTTCGTGAGTTAGTTAACTTTAAGTTTTAAAGTTTATGTTATCACTTATTGTTTACAACATATTAGACGATTAAGATTATTAGTGACATTATTGGATTCGTGACGTTATGATTAGTTTATTTACAGGTTTGTACATGTAACAATTCATCATGAAGGTCAATCCAGGGTTAAGCATAGTTTTAGCAAAGTTAAGCGTAAACAGTATTGACATATGCGTAGACGAAAGCTTACGCGTAGGATCCTAACTTACGCGTAAGAAATGTTACGCGTAGGAAAAGAGGGACCTTATGCGTAGAGCTTACGCGTAGGCGTATATATACCTTACGCGTAAGGTTTACTCGTAAGAGTAGACCTTATGCGTAGAGGTCACTGTTTACGCATATCCTTCACAGGATACGCGTAGTCCATTGTAGAACCTTATGCGTAACTGTTATGCGTAGGATTATTCTTACGCGTAACATGACTACGCGTAGGGTAATCCTTATGCGTAGAGTTGCAAATGACCTTGATTCTGAGTTTCACGAGTAACAAGCTTGAAATAGAACCGTCATATCATCAATATTAACACATAAATTCATTTTATCAACAAATCATGGCAAGAACACTTGTTACACAGTTATGCGTAGAACTACATACGCGTAAACCAAAACCCTAATAGTTCAAGAATTACGCGTAACAATTCTAACCATGGAAATTGCACCAAACATTTTCTGGTAGGTCTAAGGTATTGTGAGAGTCTACTAACCAAGTTTTAACATCCAATTCATGGTGAATCGAAAATACCCAAACTCAAGAACTTTAAACCCTAATTCCAAATTGTTAATAATTTAGAGTTTCTGGGTGGTTATAGAGCAAGGATATCCTCAATTCAACATCATAAGAACATAACCCAACAATCTTTTTGACCATGACACTTCATATTCGAAAACACCCAATTCGACACAAGAACCCTAATTTTCAAACATCTTTAATACATGTTTCTGGGTGGGTTTTGATGATTAAAATGATATCATTAATGTATTTGAAACGTTTTGACATAATCCATTTAACCACAAACACACACACAATGATTGTGTGTTCATACGCTTATGCGTAGAACATATAATCACGCGTAAAACAATTTCTAGCCGTTGGATTTGCATGAGATTTGAAACCTTAGCTTAAAAACATGTTTTAATCACGAAACAACTTACAAAGAGATGATCAAAAGAACGGATTTCTTGGTTGATTCTTAGGCGTAGATTCGTTAGTGATAACGCTCAAATTGTGCATGTTTTTAGTAGCGTTATCCGTGATTTTATGTGTGTTATTTGGCTATAATCATATGCTTTTAATGCTTAATCGTACAAAAGTGCGTTTGCTAGTTCATTTGTAGCCAAGTACAGGAAAATGGAGAAAAAGACGGAAAAAGAAGTAAAATATGAAGATTTCTCCAAATACGAAGAGTTCCCATCAAATGAAAGACTTGTGGAGTATATTCGAGAAGGTAAAGTCATCAAGTTAGTGGTCCAAAGACTCAAGAATAAATTTCAAGAAGGAAAACGAGAAAAAAATGAAGAAAAGAAGCTTAAACGAAAACATATTGGAAGCTTCGTTGTCCTCGACACACCTTCACCATTTTGGCCATAACTTTTGCATACGGACTCCGTTTGACCCCCGGTTCGCGGCCACGGAAAGCTAAGAGAAAGATCTACAACTTTGCAGTTTATGAATTTTTGTGATTTTGCTCCAACCGATCGGTCGAGACCCGTAACCGGATCCGGTTGGAGAATGGTCAAGAAGACCAACCGAACGGTTGGAGCTCAACCGGATCCGGTTGGAGGTCCTGTTTCAGCCATTTTTCCATTACTAAGGTTCCAAACATGTTCCAAACGATTCTAGTCCCTTCCTACATGTATTCTAGTCTCTTCCAAGCTCCTTGGCCTCCAAGTAATGCATTGAATACCCTAAGCCTTGGTAGTAGTATAAATAGAACCCATTTGGCACCTCATTTCAACATCCCTTCTCCATCTTTCTCATCCCTTTCATCCACCACTCCTCTCTAGGTGTGAAATTCAAGCCTCCACCCTTAAGGACGAATTTCCACCTAGAGAGAACACAACCACTCTCAATATCTTCACCCCAAAGGTGTGAAACTCAAGCCTCCACCCTTAAGGACGAGTTTCCACCAACTATCCTATCCCAACTTGTGTGAAATTCAAGCCTCCACCCTTAAGGACGAATTTCCACCACTTATACACCAACTTATCTTCCCCAAAAGACCACAAACCTCTGCCAAATTCGTGTAGTGTGCTCAAGGGTTGTTGAAGGCGTTTGGACATCATTTTCCAGCTTGGTAGAACTTTTGTAGTTAATTGGAGGCTTGAAGGAGTGCTATAATCCTTCATCTTTGCCTATTGTAATTCATACTTTGGGTAAACCTTGTTACTTTTCTATTTAAAGATGTTTGTTATTGATATGATTATTGAGATTTTGTGTTTGATTGGAATAATGATGAATGTCTTGATACTTGCTTGTTCTTATATTGCTTTTCTTGTTGGTTTGATATGTGACAATCATAACCATCAACTTGTTACTTGTTCTTATAATGCTTTTCTTGTTGGTTTGATCCGTGACAATCATAACCATCAACTTGTTACTTGTTACTTGCTTAAACAAACAAACGACACTTGTAGTGCAACCAAGTCTCTTGGGACGACCTTGATTTACCATATACTATACTACAACTTGACTAGGGTATACTTGCCCGATTGTGTTCCTAGTTAACCGGTAATTCTTGTTATAAATTTAAAACCACGATGAAGCACATCAAGTTTTTGGCGCCGCTGCCGGGGACTTGCGTTTGTATTCTTGTGTTTGTTTGCTTGTTGAATTGATTGCTCATGATGTTTGCTTGAATGCTTGTCTTTTTCTTAAAAATCTCTCATTTTCTCATAATTGCTCAATTGATCTTGGCATCAAAATCAAGTTTTTGATGTTGGGATTTCGTTTCATGTGTTCTAAAATGCTCATTTCAATGATTGCTTTCTAATGTGCTCGAAAATGTTTGCGAAAAAACCACCAAAACCACCCAGAATCAACCAACCGAATCGGTTGGAACTCCAACCGGATCGGTTGGAAGCCTCGTACTTAATAAAACCACTACAACCGTTCGGTCACCACCCGTAACCGGATCCGGTTGTGAGTTCTGTAAAAAAAGAAAAAAAAAAAAAGAAAAAAAAATTGTGTGTCTCTTGTTTCGTAAGTTTTATGTTTTATATGTTATGTGATCTCTTGCATGTCTCTATGTTATTTGTTTTTGTTATTTTTGTTTATATTAGTTTCGTATTAATTTTGAATAAGATTATCTTGTTTTAGATTATCTTGTTTGATTTGCTTTACGTGATTAATTGTGTGTGCTTGCATCTATGTGATTGTCATTTTTCTGTGATCGTGCGTTAATTTGTTTTAAGTGTCGTGTTATGTTTTTGGTCATCTTCTAGTTTATGTGTTTATGTGTTTAGTTTAGTTGTGTTTATTTTTGTGTTCGTAACCTTTTGTGTCCTTATTTTATTTTATCAATAAATGGTTTGAAATAAAACTTGTAAAAAAAAAAAAAAAAAAAAAAAAAAAAAAAAAAAAAAAAAATTTAGAAAATTTCCTCCAACCGATCGGTCATCGCCCGTAACCGGTTCGGTTGGAAGGTTGGTTCCAACCGATCGGTCACTCCCCGTAACCGGATCGGCTAGAGTAATCTGTTAAAAAAAAAAAAAAAAAAAAAAAAAATCCGTTTTTATTTTTATTTTTTTGGTTTTTGTGTGTTTGTGTTTAGGTAAAATAAGGTTAAATGTCTTTTATTTTTTGCAAGAGTATCATTTCTTTTATTTGGTTTTTCCATTATAAGTTTTGTTAATTTGGTACATTGTGAATAAATAAGTACATGTGTTTTTAAAAATAAAATTGTTTCGAACTTTGTGGGTATGTTCACTGGAAACCCTCACGAGACTATAACTCGTCCAATCGGGCCACCGAGGGGTTTAAAGGCTTGTTGCATACGCTAAATGCAACCGTGATGCCTACGAAAGTGAGTTTTAGAATTTTACGTGTTTTGTAGTTTAGTTTATTTTTGCAGATTTAATAAACTCTTGGAGGAAGGATTGGTTGGATCGTGAACCTTATACTCTTGATTGGACATGTTTGGATGAGAAATCGATTGATCTCACACGCTTATGCTACCGTTTGCTTAGCACCTTATCATATGGAGTTCGATCGTGATGTTTAGCCCGGGAGGTTTCGTTTCACTTAGACTTATTATTTTAATTTTCCCTATCTTTACATGCTTTGAAGTTTTCACAATTGCTTTATTTTGTTTCTTTGTTATTTTTCCTTTGTTGGTTTGTTTGGTAAATTATTTTAATAAATTGACTTTTTCAAGTCCCTCGAAAGTAAGGCTCACCCATTGTAAACAAACTGTGTGAGAGGTATAAGGCGGGTCTCCCTGATTCCCTAAAGAAGTTTGGTTTTTAATATGCTTAGCGCTGACCTGCTTCTCCGCTTCTTTGTGCGTTTCAATGGAGCTACCGCGAACTCGTGGGACAAGAATATGTCATGTTTTGTTTGTTTTTTTTTTTAAAATATAAAAAAATTAAAAAAAAAAAAAAGAAAAAAAAAAGTCGTAACTAGATTTAAGTTATTTTTCTTTTGTGTGCTTAACTTAAGTGTGGGGGGAAAATATTATTGTGAAAAGTGAAACTAGTTTTTAATTTCCAAATTTTTGGGCCAATTATTTTAATTTTGTGAACTTGTTTGCCCTTGTGATCTAGTTGTTTTCACGCTTATAGGATAATATATTAGAATAACTGGATCAATCCACTGGTGAAATCGGTAATTTTGAAAAACTTGAGATGTGTCCCGATTAATATTGCAATCCATTTTGGGATCGATGACATTTGCTAGCACATATTTTAGCCCTTTCCACTAAATTGTGAGGATTTGAGCCTATTCCATATATAGCATACATCTTTTATGCTTTGATCTTTTGCTATGAGTGTGCCGGTGATTTTATTTATTCTAGAACTTGTACTTGCAAATCATTACCAGACCGCAGTAAGATCACATTCGTGTGATATAAGTGTATTCGTGTGATATAGAGGCACCCATAGGAATAAAACCAAATGGCCTTCCGTTTACATCTAATGATATATTAGCTAACCACATCGGTTAGTTAACCACCCACATGGGCCCATTTGTTAGCGCTCATCTTTAGTGCTAGATACCCTTAGTACACCCTCCGAGCCATCCCATTCTTTTTGTTACATCCAGAAAAATACAAAAATATTTTACACTTTAAACCTTAGCCTACCCCTTGTCGAAGTCTAATGGTTGGTTGCTAGTTGCTTGGTATGATTGGATTGTTTTTGATGATTATGAGTTAGCCACACTTTGCCATTCGTGTGTGCCATTCCGACAAAGATAGAGATTGATCACCTTTATATTTTGTATTTTTGTGGTGATGCTTATACGAAGTGTGGGGGAGATGTGATGTATGAAAAAAAAAATGAAAAAAAAATGAGAATAAGTCATCAAGAAAAAAAAAAGAAAAAAAAAATATGTGATGACAGTTATAGCCAATGTGCTATATTATTATGAAGATGAAGGAAGATGAAGTATGTTTGACTTGTCGATTAGCAAATGTGCTAAGACGTGATATATATATTTGGTGATCGATATGTGAAGAGGAGAAGATAGTAACTATAATCATTTTCGGGTTTGCGGATTGTTCGTGACTAGCAACATGGGTATTAGACTTGATTTTATTTTTCTTTTAACACCTATTACATATAATAATCCCATGCCTTATCCATACCCTTTAATTACCCGAAGCCTATCGTTATAACCCGAATAAAAGCCCTCTTTAGATGTTTACACTTGGTGCTTACGCCACGTCGGTGGAGTTTTGTTTCTTGTACAAGCCTATGGTAATATTTAGATCATGACTGAGCAATATGAGTGTACTATTCCTTAATACTATCCATCACTAAATAAATTGAGTGTTGAGTGAATTATACATCCATTCCTTTTTCGTGAGGTGCTTAGCCATGTTATCAAGCGAGAGAATCCATGAGGTATTGTCAAACATCTCGATTTTTCACCTCTAAAAGCTTAAAATGATGAATCTTATCTCGTACTTGTACTTGGTAGATTTGCATCGCATTTTTCTAATCATATTTCATGCACCATGTGGGATTTGCGCTCATTTTTCGCTTATTTTTATATTTCTCCAAAAAAAAAAAAAAAAAAAAAAAGCCAAAAATATATTGATTTTTAAATTTTCTTTTCGTTTTCTCATTTCGGTTTGTAGTTTATTTTTCTTTTCTTAGATTTGCTTGAGGGCAAGCAAAGTTTAAGTGTGGGGGAATTTGATAACGCTCAAGTTGTGCATGTTTTTAGTAGCGTTATCCGTGATTTTATGTGTGTTATTTGGCTATAATCATATGCTTTTAATGCTTAATCGTACAAAAGTGCGTTTGCTAGTTCATTTGTAGCCAAGTACAGGAAAATGGAGAAAAAGACGGAAAAAGAAGTAAAATATGAAGATTTCTCCAAATACGAAGAGTTCCCATCAAATGAAAGACTTGTGGAGTATATTCGAGAAGGTAAAGTCATCAAGTTAGTGGTCCAAAGACTCAAGAATAAAGTTCAAGAAGGAAAACGAGAAAGAAATGAAGAAAAGAAGCTTAAACGAAAACATATTGGAAGCTTCGTTGTCCTCGACACACCTTCACCATTTTGGCCATAACGTTTGCATACGGACTCCGTTTGACCCCCGGTTCTCGGCCACGGAAAGCTAAGAGAAAGATCTACAACTTTGCAGTTTATGAATTTTTGTGATTTTGCTCCAACCGATCGGTCGAGACCCGTAACCGGATCCGGTTGGAGAATGGTCAAGAAGACCAACCGAACGGTTGGAGCTCAACCGGATCCGGTTGGAGGTCCTGTTTCAGCCATTTTTCCATTACTAAGGTTCCAAACATGTTCCAAACGATTCTAGTCCCTTCCTACATGTATTCTAGTCCCTTCCAAGCTCCTTGGCCTCCAAGTAATGCATTGAATACCCTAAGCCTTGGTAGTAGTATAAATAGAACCCATTTGGCACCTCATTTCAACATCCCTTCTCCATCTTTCTCATCCCTTTCATCCACCACTCCTCTCTAGGTGTGAAATTCAAGCCTCCACCCTTAAGGACGAATTTTCACCTAGAGAGAACACAACCACTCTCAATATCTTCACCCCAAAGGTGTGAAACTCAAGCCTCCACCCTTAAGGACGAGTTTCCACCAACTATCCTATCCCAACTTGTGTGAAATTCAAGCCTCCACCCTTAAGGACGAATTTCCACCACTTATACACCAACTTATCTTCCCCAAAAGACCACAAACCTCTGCCAAATTCGTGTAGTGTGCTCAAGGGTTGTTGAAGGCGTTTGGACATCATTTTCCGGCTTGGTAGAACTTTTGTAGTTGATTGGAGGCTTGAAGGAGTGCTATAATCCTTCATCTTTGCCTATTGTAATTCATACTTTGGGTAAACCTTGTTACTTTTCTATTTAAAGATGTTTGTTATTGATATGATTATTGAGATTTTGTGTTTGATTGGAATAATGATGAATGTCTTGATACTTGCTTGTTCTTATATTGCTTTTCTTGTTGGTTTGATATGTGACAATCATAACCATCAACTTGTTACTTGTTCTTATAATGCTTTTCTTGTTGGTTTGATCCGTGACAATCATAACCATCAACTTGTTACTTGTTACTTGCTTAAACAAACAAACGACACTTGTAGTGCAACCAAGTCTCTTGGGACGACCTTGATTTACCATATACTATACTACAACTTGACTAGGGTATACTTGCCCGAATGTGTTCCTAGTTAACCGGTAATTCTTGTTATAAATTTAAAACCACGATGAAGCACATCAGTTAGGTTTTAGTAATAAATGTGAAGTGATAATGTTAGGTGAGGTATTTTATTGAAAAATACTTTCAGGTTTTGACAGTTATAGTCCCTCCACCTATTTCATTTCCATACAAAGCCATTTAACTTCCATTTTGGTTACCAAACGAAGATTTTAGGAAAGAAGCATGACGACACTCCCCCTCGACTTAAGAAATAATGAAAGGTTATAAATTTAGTCCGAGGAGTGTCGTTAAACCAGAATATTCACCACCATTGTAAAATGAAACAGCCGAGATATGAAAACATGCAAGTACACTAATGTTTTGAAACAGTTAAGTGAACATTTTCTCCCCCTCAACAATTGATCGTAAAAATACCGAATTTTGAGAGATTATAGTGTTGAAGGAGGACATGTACTTGCCATGTTGAAAGATTATAGATAAGAAGAATATTTTTGTTGTTTTTATAAGATTTTATATTTTTGTATTTTGTTTTTGAAAAATTTATTTACAAAAGATGTTTTGGTGTTTGACAGGTTTTTAAGACTGTTTTAAGAGGTCCTCCAATTCCTCTTGAGTCAAACACCTCATACCAATTCGGTGGACCAACTCATTAAACCTAGCGGGAGGCAAGGCTTTGGTGAACAGATCTGCCAATTGGTATTCAGTACCCACAAAGTATAATTCAACGGTACCCTGTTCCACGTGGTCCTTGATGAAATGATAGCGTAGATCGATGTGCTTTGATTTCGAGTGCTGAACTGAGTTGCACGAGATCACAATGGCACTCCGATTGTCGCAGTACATCGAGATTCTGTCAAATACGTAACCATAGTCTTTGAGTTGTGTTCGCATCCAGATGACTTGAGCACAACACGCGGACATGGCTACATATTCTGCTTCGGTTGATGACAGCGATGTACAATCCTGCTTCTTTGATTGCCAAGACACCAGTTTATCACCGAGAAATTGTAGTGCTCCTGAAGTACTTTTCCTTGAGTCTAAGCATCCTGCGTGATCAGCGTCTGAAAAAGCGATTAGTTCAAAACCAGAATCCTTCGGATACCAGATCCTCAAGTTAATGGTTCCCTTGATGTATCGGAGGATTCTTTTAGCCTCAGAGAGGTGGGTTTCAGTTGGTCGCGACTGATAACGGGAGCATAGATAAACGGCAAAGACAATATCAGGTCTGCTAGCTGTTAGATACATGAGAGACCCAATAATACTTCGGTATTTGGTAGGGTCAACTAATTTCCCATGTAAATCAGCATCTAACTTCTTGGTATGAGCCATTGGTGTGGCATAAGTGTCACAGGTTGTCATTCCAAATTTGTTTAACAGTTCAAGGGCATATTTGGACTGACTCAAGAAAATACCACGGGGTGATTGATGAACTTGCAGTCCTAGAAAGAACGTAAGTTCACCCATCATGGACATTTCAAAATTTTTCTTCATTAGTTTTGCAAAAGCGGTTGAAAACTTTTTATGTGTCGACCCAAAAATGATGTCATCCACGTAAATTTGAACAATTAAGATATGTGACCCGTGATATTGTATAAAAAGAGTTGGGTCAACCGAGCCTTTGGTGAAATTATTGGCAATGAGGAAAGATGATAGCTTATCGTACCATGCCCGAGGGGCTTGTTTGAGACCATAAAGAGCTTTGTTCAGTTTGTAGACATGGTTCGGGAACTCAGGATCAACGAATCCATATGGTTGGCTGACATAGACCGTTTCCTTAAGTTGTCCATTGAGAAACGCCGTTTTGACATCCATCTGATAGACCGTCATATTCATATGAGCTGCAAACGCGAGAAATATCCGAACAGCTTCAAGACGAGCAACCGGAGCAAAAGATTCTTCAAAGTCTATTCCATCTTCCTGTCGATAACCCTTAACAACTAGCCGTGACTTGTTTCGGATAACATTCCCATCAGCATCCAATTTGTTTTTCCAAATCCATTTGAGACCAATGACGTAGACCCCTGTTGGTCTTTCAACCAGTTCCCATACTTCAAGACGTTTGAATTGGTTGAGTTCTTCCTGCATGGATTCAATCCAGTTGTCTTTTGTCATTGCATCTTTAATGTTTTTAGGCTCAGATTGGCAGACAGTGAGTGCATAAATGCAATGTTCACCATCTGTGTGAAGACGTTGTCTCGTAACGACTGGTTGATTCGGGTTGCCAATAATGTTAGCCAGAGGATGGTCTTTTGTCCATCGATGTGTAGAGGGTTGATGTTGGTATACATTGTGCAGATTCTGAGGATTCAAATGGTTTGTTGAAGATTCCGCGACATCTGGTGCAGCAGTCTCATTAGCAAACGGGTTGAAGAACGCATTTGGATCAAAATCTGCAGGTGGGGGTACGTCATTCAGAATATCATCAGTTGGTTCATCATTGTTGGAAGCGGTATGTTCAACTGTTGTGTTGGAGTCAACTGGTGTAGGTGCATCTTCAACAGTAGTTGTTGTAGCAGGTGTATCAGGTATAAGAATATTATCAGGTTGTGTAGCGAAAACAGCGGATACACCTGGATCACGTTCATCAATATCGTCACAGAACAGAGGAGCAAATAACCTTTCCATTTGTTGACGAGTTAGCTGGGGGCTTTGTTCAGCTGATGATGGGGGTTGAGGGAAGTTTAAACGGTTGTGACCGGGTTCTAAGCTGTTATACTCAGAAGCCATTTCCGTGAGTTCATCAAAATGAGCATGAATCGTTTCCATTACCTCCTTAGTTCGACGATTCCAGATTCGGAAGCCTTTAGAATTGTCACAGTATCCAATAAAGACTCCAATATCATCTTTGGCTTTGAGCTTTCCAAAATCATCACGATCATTATTTGGATAGCAAAGGGATCCAAATACATGAAAGTGTTTGAGGTTCGGTTTGTAGTTGTGGACAAGCTCGAAAGGTGTTTTGTTGTGGCGTTTTGTGATCATAGAACGGTTTTGAGTATAGCATGCAGTAGATACAGCTTCTGCCCATAAGTAATCTGGAAGTTTAGCATTGATTAACATTGTTCTTGCAGCTTCCACTAACGTTCGGTTTCGTCTTTCAACAACTCCGTTTTGTTCAGGTGTACATGCAATAGATGTTTGATGCTGAATTCCCACTTTCTCATAGAATTCACGAAGGGTTTTGTTAACAAATTCAGTTCCTTTGTCTGTTCTGATTATCCTGACGGTGTTGCGGAGCTGAACCTGTATTTTTGTGAGAAAGGTGATGATCATTTGTGGAGATTGGTCTTTGCTTCGAAGAAAGTAGACCCAAGTCCATCGTGAGTAGTCATCAACAATTACTAAGATGTAGCGTTTGCCATTGATCGTTTGCACGCGCATCGGGCCACACAAATCCATGTGAAGAAGATGAAGCACATGCTAAGAGCTGTGTTCCACCTTTGAAGGAAAATGAGCACGAGTGCTTTTCCCTTGTTCACAGGCTGTGCAAAGGTGATCTTTTGAATACCGGAATCGTGGGAGTCCTTCAACTAGTTTGTGTCTAGCAAGGTTGGTGATGGTTTGAAAGTTTAGATATGAGAGACGACGGTGCCATAGCCAGGATTTTGTAGATGTTGCCTTTGAAAGTAAGCAAATGGGAGAGGAAGCAACCATGTCTTGCATAGAGATGGTGTAGAGACTAGAATTACGCGAGCCAGACATAAGGTCATTTCCTTGTAGATCACGAATGAAACAAGTTTTCTCCCTGAAAGCAACCTCCAAATCTCCATCACAAAATTGACCTACTGAAAACAGATTGTGACCGAGGCCTTCCACATAGTAAACCCTGCTGATTTCGATGTTCCCATTGACATAATCTCCGTAGCCCATGATAGCTGCGAAGTGATCGTTCCCGAACCTGACAGTGCCAATGAACTTTGCAATAAAGTTTGATAACAGTTTAAGATTTCCTGTCATGTGTCGGGAATATCCGCTATCAACAATCCAGAGAATGATCTGTATCACCTGCATTACACACAGACGACACAGATGGAATAGAAGTAGATGTGGAACCCGAAATGTTAGAGGGTTCCGAAGCAGGTATATTAGATATACACACATTAATAAGTTTAGGCATCCATTTAAATCCTAGCGTGTTATATATCCATTTCTGCCATCTATAACTACTTTTTGCTTTAGTCTTAGTGAATGCACTAGGTGGTACTACATTCTTAGGAGGTGAAGCGGGAGCTACTGTGATAGCAATGGTTGCCTTAGAATCTAAAGAAGGTGGTTTACCAAGCACAAACTTAGAATGATTAGTGGGCCTAGAGGTATTCTGATTCTTAGGATTCCGTAATCGAGAGATTATAGCTTTAGCAACACATTTGTCATGACAATCAGAATTCATGCTCTTCCGACAAATAACACAAGGTGCATCAGACTGAATATCAAAGGTACTTAACGGTTTAGCATTCGTTACATCACTATTTCTATTACATTTGCCAGACGTAACATCTATAGTGGAAGCAACATGAGTTTTATTCAGAATCCTAGGGTGTTCTTCTACTGTAGCATTCCTTATTGATCTTTTATTAGGTCGCAACTTCCTATTCTTCGATTGAGTGCTCCTAGGCTGTGAAGTGCGGACGTTTGGAAAAGACGCAACTATTCCTGTTTCAGTAGAGGGAAACACATTAGCAACTTGTGATTTGGCAGTAGGGATTCTAGGTTCACGATTACTAAGTGTGACTGGTGCTAATCTCTTAATCACGGTAGGCGGAAGTTGTTCATACTTTCCTAACATTTCCCTTAACTTGGAGATAGTGTGAATCAAATCTTGATTTTCAGAACGAATATTACCAGCAAAATTCATGACTTCTCTAGTGTGAGCAAGATAGTGATCAAGTTCGTTAGATGCTTCATGACGAGTCTTATTGAGCAAATCAAATATGACATCATATTCCTGTTTAACTTTTGAAAGTTCTTGTTCATATTTTGAGATTTGACTTTTCAAAGACACATTTAGATCATCCAGTTGCTCAATTTTAGGATCAGAAGATTTTGCACTCAACTGAGCGATTTTCTTTTGAAAACTAAGTTGATGATTGTGAATATCTTTTTCACACCAATGAAGACGACGTTTTGCAATGTAAATTTCATTGAGTAATCGTTTATTTTCAGCTTTTAAAGACTTGATCTGAAGCACATTATCGGTGTTCTCAACAGTTACAACATTTTCAACAATATCAGCAGAGATATAATCAGATGCATATGGCAAAGAATAGAATAACACAACATTATGGATATCAGCACAGATAACATCTTCCAAGAGTCGATCAACATCTTTTCTCAAGAGTTTCTTTTTACGTTTAGTATTAGAAATAGATGTTTCTGTTTTCTCGAAAACGTTTTTCATTACCCCAAGTTCCTTATGAAAATCCTTTTCCCAGGCAATTGCACAACTTTTCAAGTTTTTAACATTAGGTAAAAGATTTTTCTGAAAAATGTCTCTGTGTTCTCGCGCCAGAGGCGATTGAAAATGTTCAACTTTGATTTCAGAGCGATATTCTATCTCATGTTGTAAAATTTTGAGGTCAGCCATGAAAATGTCAAAATATCGAAGAATTTTTCGATTTTCAGGTTTTGAGTTTACTTCACTAATGGAAGGTAAAGGACCATAAGTTTGTGCAAATTCTGTTTTGGGATTAACATTAGAAGACTCAGGTGTTTTGATGATAACCCTTGGTGTGTTAGAAGAATCCGTTGGTGTGACGAAAGTGACCGCGTTTTTATAATTAAAAGGTTTGTTGTAAACAACGTTTTTTAATTTTGATCGACTCTCTTCTTCTGCATCTAATTCCTCTTGACGATGATATTCAACAACACTCATGACAGTATTATCAATTTTGTATTCTGCACTGGAAACTTCAGGAGTTGGTTTGAATGTTTTTAGTGAAAGCTTAGGTTTGTAATCAGCTAGATTTTTTCCATATCCTTTTGGATTGGGTTTTAAGGTAAAATTTTCAATAGCTGTTACTGATTCACCATGTTTGTAAACAACAGTTTTAAACTCTTTAAGTTTGTTTTGCAAGCCGAGAATTTCTTCAAGAAGGTCATCTACCCGATTCGTTGAATGCTTTTTGTATGCGGAGAACTGTTTTTGACAATTTAACAACTCAGCCTTAGTTTTTTGATTTTCCAAGGTGAGAGCGTTAATTTGTTTTTTATGTTCGTGTTTCAGTTGTTCTAATTCAGACAACAAAGCATTCTTCGAGGCGGCTAGATCACGCATCTGTCTCTCTAAATATTTTTCGTTTTGATGAGATTTTGCAAAAGCGGCTTCAAAACCTTTTTCACGGTTTTCTTGAGTTTTGAAAAAGTTGAGTTGCATTTGTAAGCATTCAAAATCCTTGGTTAACAGTGCATTTTTACTTTTTAAGGACTGATTTAATGCAACACATTCAGCAATTTGGGATTGTTGGTCTTTAAGTAACAGAACAAGATCTGGATGAGGCAAAGGTTCATCGTGTTCAACGTGAGTCACAACATGATCATTATTTAGATCCTCAAGTATAACCACGGAGTCAATTTGATTATCAAGGGAAACCATAAGGTCATCTGGATCGTCAAATGTAACTACGGGGTTTATTTGAAAATCGTCAAAATGAGATGTAGATGACTCATTTTGAACATTCTGAGACGTGCCGGATTCAGATATTGATGGAGATATTAGTTCAGATATGATAATGGTTTGTTCGGGTACCTGAGACAAGCCATCAGTGTCATACACTGGGCCTGTTTCACTCATGTGTAACTCTTGCATATTAGCCATCAACATAACAGCTGCATTGGCCTGCAAGTCCTCCATATCATCATCCGAGTCTGCATCTGCCATAAAGCTCTGTTCTTTGTCTGTGAAAGATCCACCAGCTTCATCCTTAAGAGCCAAAAGTAAAGCCTCTTTGAAATAAGCACTGCCCCTAGTCCTTGGCTTTGGGCATGCATTAGCCAGGTGTCCCTTCTCATTGCAGTTGTAGCATCTAAGACCATTTAACCGATTCTGAGCATTTACCTGTTCCACCACTTGAGCTCTGTTGTTATTCCTACCCACAGCATTAAACCCTTGACCACCGCCCATCTGACGACCATAATCACGATTCTGAACTTCAACACGTCCATTGTTCACAACAGATTGAGTCCGTGTGTTAGATGAGGAACGAATACGAATGGATCGATTTCCTCAGTCGCTTCACTGACATATGCTTGAGCATTGTTGCTGTATGGAACCAATTGATTTTGTTGAGGTTGTTGCTGTGAAGGTGTGTTTAAAGCAGTTGGTTGAGTTGCTGGTTGAGAGGGATAATTCTGTTGAGCATACAAGGCAAGTTGTTGATTATCCGGTTGTGACTGTTTAGCAAGTTGAGCACGGAGAATCCTTTCCCGATCAACTTCCTTTTCATGAGGCTTCAAGTAATCGTACAACAATCCATAAGTATAATGATGCATATTCTTCGCTTGACGGAGAAAAATGACATACTTCTCCCATTCAGGACCAAGAATACTCAGGAACTTTGTATTCACTGCAATTCTTGGCATGATGATGTTGTGTTTATCCAAATCATTGATGATGTCTGAAAATCGATGATGATAGGACTCTAGTGTCTCTCCAGGTTCAATCATGAAGTGTTCATAAGCCAAGTAAATTTTGGATTCCAAATCCTCCTGATTGAGTACAGATCCTTCCATAAGAAGACGAATATGATCCCACATTTTTTGTGCAGTCTTTTGAGCATCAACACTACGAAGAATTGGGTTTGGTAATCCTAAGAGGATGTATTCCATTGCAAGTTCATCAGCTTCATAGTGTAGAAGTTCAGTAGCATTTAGATCTGCAGCAGTAGCAATGTTGGTTTGTTCATCTCTTGGTGGAACAGCAGTTGGATCTCCGGGTACAATGACAGTAGGCATCTCAAATGGACCTTCCAAGATAACCTTCTTTAAGAACTTTCCATGTGGCTTCTTCAGATCACACAATCTAAAGAACCTTATCACCCATTGATCGTAGTTTCCTGGAGTGAGCATTGGAGGTCTTTCAAGTGATCCAGCTTCATGAATTGATTGTTGGCTGCTTAAAGCTTCACACATCTTTGCAAACCAAGTGGGTTCCTTCATAGTGTTCCTTGATGGATGTTGATTGAAATCATTTGTGTAGGGTTGAACTTGAAGGCTTGGTGGTGGTTGAACCATTTGTGGTTGTGGAATTGCACCAATTTGTGGAGTATGTTGCTGATTAAATTGTTGTTGATAAATAGCTTGTTGTTGATTCCATTGTTGATGTTGTGGAGTTAATTGTTGTTGTTGTTGATGATTATAAGTGTGAGGGAAATAGTTAAAGTATGGTGGTTGAGACATGATGATAAACTTGTGTAGTAAAAATGGATCTTTGTAGTCGAATGAACCTTTGTTGATGAAGTGTCCTTAGGCGTAGAAAAGACAAGAACCAAGTAGCACTTATGCGTAAAAACACCAAAAGTTATGCGTAACAATGAGGAGTTACGCGTAGGTTTTAGCTTACGCGTAAGTAGGAAAAACACTAAAGTTATGCGTAGACAAAAGTTAGGCGTAGAAACTTAGGCGTAGGATTACCTTATGCGTAGAACTTATTTTACGCGTAAAGTGAATCTTATGCGTAGGATTTCTACGCGTAAGCTTATGCTTATGCGTAATTTTAGGGTTTTTGCCCAAATGATCTTTTACACTATCACAGTGCAAAAGATATCCAAAGTCGACGTATTTTCAGACTTATCCAAGTAAGAAAACACGGAATAAACCAGGAAAATAAAGATCAAACCAAGGAAAATCTTACGCGTAATTTTAGGGTTTCAGTACGCGTAGGATTACTCGTAATTTTTATTTTGCCCAAAGATGTTTCTAAACCAGTTTTTGTGTGATGAAATAGCTTCAATAACACCAAAATAACACAAAAGTGTGAAACTTGATGATCCAAAGCTCTCAAAACAGTTATGCGTAGAAATACACCCACGAATAAAAACTAGTTCAAACACAATGATCCACGCATAAAGTTTGAAACTTTTTGCCAAAAACAAGTATTTTAACACCTTAAAACGTTGAAAGTACAAGAATCTTGGATTAAAAAGTGTAAAAAACAAGTTTTTAATAGAGCAAAAGAATGCGTTATCTTTACGCGTAAGACCCAAAAACCAAAAACTTCAAAAACAAACGAGTACACCCAACTATTTGGTTTCTGATACCACTGTTAGGTCACTAGTTTTACAAACACAAGTTATATAGAAAGAGATAAGGCGGTTGAACAAGATCTAACACACACACAAACAATAATAAGAGGCGGTTATGCGTAGGTGAATGTGAAAGAGAATAACTTGAACAACCAACCCTCAAATGAGGGTTTACAAGAGTATTTATAGGAGGGAAGCTAGGGCAACATTCCTAGTTCCCATCCTTTCTTATATGGGCTTGGGCCTAAGCTTATGGGCCTTCTACATAAGCTAGACCTTAAAAAACATAAAGGCCATAATAAAGCTACCTATTACATATGAAATATAAATACTTGAAATACTGTTTAGGAGTGATTCCAACACTATGAATTCAATCAACCATTGTGTTGACTTTTTAGCTTGGCTTATCTCAGGTCCTTAAGGTATAAACTGGCAAGCATTGAAGTCGCACGAAAATTTTAAAGACTATGCATCTTTATAATTGATAAACTTAAAAACGATTATGTTGTACTTTTATATTGTACAAACTTATGGGTAGGGCTGTAATCAAGTCAAGCTTTTATCAAGCAACTCGAGCTCGAGCTCGAGCTTGACTCGATCAAACCAAGCTTTTATCAAGCTCAAGCCCAAGCTCAATCCCAATAAATTGGCTCGAAACATATAACAAGCCAAGCTCAAGCTTTTGATAGCTTGGCTCGAGCTTTTATCAAGCCTTAGTATATATATATATATATATTTAAATTAAATTCATATAAGTAACTAAGGGCTAATTTGAATATTATTGTAATTATAAGGATTTACTTCATAAAGAATTATTTAATATACTCTCGAAGGACTTTTATATGGTAAATAAAGTTGTAATTATCTGTAACAGCGATATCTTAGACCAGTGATGTTGCTTACTTTCTTTATATCTATAAGCGAATACAAGTTTCTAGTTATGAATCGTGAATATTAATAGACCAAAATATATACTACTATTAGATAATTTTAGCTTTTGTTTATACTTAGTATATCGATGACAACATTAATTAGTACTTTGACTTATGTTTTATTCTAATGTTGGACTTAGTACGAAAATGTTGTTGTTCGTTTTATTACTGTTAAATTAATTTAATTTGGTTTTCAAATGTGGTTTTAGTTTATATTACTTTATAAATATATATTTTTTGATGACATTGTCTATCAAATACAATATTTTTGTATACATTCAAGCTTTTCAAGCCAAGCTCAAGCTTTGCTCGAAACTTATTCAAGCCAAGCTCAAGCCTGGATGATTAGAGCTTGACAAGCTATCAAGCCAAGCTCAAGCCTACTATTTTTGTTTCAAGCCAAGCTCAAGCCTTGTCGAGCTCGAGCTCGGCTTGACTCGATTACACCCCTACTTATGGGACCTCTCTTGTTATAATCTCTGATATTTTGTATAAATCGAATGATAATTTATTTTCAAAACATCTCATGTAGAGTCCTTTTCTGTAACTTGTACTGTGAACTACGAAGTAATAACTTCATCTAGCTTCCGCTACTATACAAAAATGAGGGTGTTACAGATATATTTGAAGGTTTCCATGTTCATAGACTCAGAAATAGCCAAGCATCAATTATTATGTGATGATTCAGATATAGCGAATACAAGCCACGTTAGGGGTGCTTACAAAAAGTTCCAGTGTCACGGGTGCCTAAGAAATGCACCGTTATTCATGTAGCATGCCTAGAAAGTGCACGATGTGCCTAAGAAGTGCATGATGTAGAACTCCCATAGAAGCACCCCATGTGGATAATCGTGATTAATATAGTATTTACATCCATTGCGGATAGCTCATGGTCTAAAATAATATATCAAGTTTTCATGGTTAAGCATCCTTTGTGGATGACCTGAGTTTAGAAAAGCATGATGACATGTTAGAGACGCAAGAAGATTACTCTTCAGTTAGGAGAGTTCTCACTCATATCTAGATGATTAAGCATTGTCAGACAGAAGCACATACTCAGATATTATGCCATGCTTATGAATTTAGCATCAAAATTATATATATTGTGTTCAAGAGCAAGAAAACTAAAAGTTGTACCATTTATAGCATACTATATATATTAATATATTTATATTTAGAATTGCAAGTGTCATTTCAGATGTAGCCTTAGGTCCAGAATTGCGCTTATGCATCCATGCAGAAACTCTGATATATTATACCTCATGTTTCAGATTTAGACACAAATCTGTTTACTCATTAAGTCATCAGGACTTACCGTGCTCAGTTTCCATTTTGTAGGTTAGGTTATTTGAAGTTGGAGCGAGTAGATTAAGAAAATGACTTAAGGGACCAATAATGCTTAGGTATATAGGTGACGAGCATCTCAACCATTCTTTGTTATTCAGCTTGTTAACGCCTCAACACTTTACAATTAAGTGTCATATTTGAATCAGTCAAGTTTTGATATCAATGTATATATTTAAAATTAGTATTTAGAAAATATGCCAAAATAGGGGTGTTTGGGTTAACACCCGCACTCATATTTTTAATGCTTCTGCTTACGAAACTTATGTAAAGTATTTATGTGTTACGTTAATGAACTACGTTTCTTTAGTTTATGATAAAAACGCTTTATTTATACATATTTTCGGTTGCATTATTATATATTTTAGGATCATTTCTCGTGAACTATTGATACTTAATAGCATAAAATATATATAGGTTCACTTGAAGATAGTCCGAGCAGGAGACGCAAAAGAATACAAGTATTTCTATCAAATAAGCTAGCGTCAAATAAAGTCTACAAAATATTCTAAGTCATAAGAGAAGTGCGACGGTTTTCCTCTCAAGTACGCTGCACTTAGCTCTACGGTCAACGAAGTCAAAATGTATTTATTCCATTAAGTGCACCGATTTTAGAAGATATGTATGTTGTACTTCCTATGAATTTATGAATCTTTGGCGCCAATAAAATAAAAAAATTGCACCACACTTGCTATTGAAGTACGTCGTACTTCATGTATCAGAAGGCTATATAAAGAGCCTTGGCTCAGCCATTTCAGCCCCCTCCCCCCACTAACTACCAATCATCACCAATTCGTTCCTAAATATTATCAAGTATTTCCAGACGAATAACATCAAGGAAACATGGATAAATTGGATCAAATAAGGGTTTAGTATAGAATTTGGTTTATGAACTTTGGGTTGCTTGTGACACTTATGTAAACCATTGATCCATCCGAATCTGTATGTCTTTTTATTTATTTTGTATTTATTTCTGTGATCATGAACTCATTAGCTATGAGAGGCTAATCCTCTTGTGATTGCTTGGATTTGTAAATATAATAAAGTAATGTTTGGTTATGGTTTGATCTCAAACAATTTCATGTTTATGTTATGAACTACTGTACTTTATGTCTCGTTATGCTTGTTTATCATTTTTGATTGTGTATGCTTGTTGGTAAAAGTCAAATAGCCAATTTGTTTTATGCAATTCTAGAAGCTTATCTATGCGTTTTTAGCCTTTGGTTGGAGGAATCCGCTTAGGAGAATTGATAATCAACTAGACTATAAGTATTGTATTAATACTATGATAAATTACTTGGTTAATGAACATAAGTCTTGAATTGAACTAATGATTTGTGAAATTGCTCTTTTGACGAAAATGGCATTGATCCCAGTTGAACTAGATCTTCTTCCTTAGCTTGTATAAAGGACTAGTTATATTAGATAAATCTGTAACACCCCAACCCGACAAGGGTAGAAGTATCACATCATGGAGTCATATCAGAACATACTAATAAAATTTTGCAAGCGGAAGCCTTGTAAAATAAAAATACCAAGTCATATAAATGAATGACTTACAAGGAAAAATAAAAAAATCCAATATGTCAAAAAAATAAAATGAAATATCAAAACAATGGCTCTTCAAAAAATAGTCCAATAAGGTAAGGGAAACTAGGGTCGAATCACTCAAATGCTTCTATTCTATGCCCAATAAAGCCCAGCATCCTACTTGATACCTGCCGCATGGAAAAGAAAATGCGGGTGACCTTAAAAAGCCCAGTGAACAGATATAACAAAACAAAAGCTAACATACTAAAATATAAAAATGAAACGAAGGAGATTGATAATAAAGTCGCAACGAAATGAGTACATTGAGTCAATGAGGAACCTGCAGAAACACAAAAATAACAGATATCCAGAAGGAACAAAAATCAAAGAAGACCAAAGCAAAGCAGCGCATCGATGAACATATATAAGTAGATATAAATAACCAAACATAAAAGTACCGAAAAATAATCAAAAATGAGTTGATGAACAGTATCATAATCAAGACAAGTAACCAAATAATGAACAAGGCTATCAACCAGCGGATCAGCTAATCATAAATATAGCAAAACAACAAATCAGACAATCAGATATATATAAGCTACACTGAATTCTATAAGCAGGCGGAAGCAACTAAATTGAATGCAAGGATGGCAATCACACAAGTTAGATAACCCACAGTTAATAAACAGAACAAGTATCATAACCAGCGGAACAACTAGCAGCAGTATAAGCATGATAGCCACATGTATCGGTAGGAATACCAAACGAACATCAAAATTGAATGAATTAACCAACAAGGACATAGCATGGCAAGCTAAAAGTCAACTAGACATGTAACATACGATGAACCCTTTCCATCATCAAACAGTAGCATAAAAGATGTGCAAACATGGCAGATCAACAAGTCGGGTAAACATCAATTACTATGTCGAACTAACACATAAGCATCAGGAAATACCAACAGAAGTACAAGCATGGTAGTCACAAATAGCAAATAGGAATACTAAATGAAAATCATAGCCTACGAAAATAACTGAGCGAGGGTATAACATGATAAACGGATAAATAAAATGATTACATACCAGCATGGAAAAATGGTAAATCAATTAGTCACGTAATAGCATGACAAACAGATAGTCACATATTAATCATATACTAGCAGGGAAAACAGACAGTCACATAAATCATATAATAGCAGGGTAAACAGATGAGGTGGTGAGATGAAGTATACGCTTGGTAGTCATCCAAAATGGAAAGAGAGTATGACAAATCAAATGAACTGGAGTATTGTATGGTAGTCAAATGAATCACATAAGGATACTGAATGAATGAGTAATCAATGGAAAACTAAGGATGAGAAATACATAATATGGTGCATTGTGGAATAATATAAGGTATAAATGAGTGTATCGGAAGTGTAAAGGTTGTCAGAAATCTATCACGGGCCCATAAACATATCATATCATCAGTAACCATGGAGTAACTAGCTCCCAGAATGTGAAAGACGTGTATTGCACACAACATTAGTTACCATATAAATCATATCATATCATAACAAATCTAGGATGCATTCATATGCCCCTGCATAAATCATAGTGGCCATAACAAATCATAAAGCGCGCGTATCATATCATATCATAAGGGACAGTGTGGAACATCACTCAACCACACTAGATTCATGCCATTAGTGCATCAATGACACGACCATGTTACCTTCATGGCTAGGAAACATATTGGCTCGGGTATCAAACTGAAGGGTCAAAGCAAAGTCATAACATAAAAGGTTCATATCAAAGGATCAAAGCAAGGTGTAATATCAAGGTTCACCAATCTAAAGGGTGCATAGCAAAGGCTCAATATCAGGGTCAATATCAAATGAAACATATCTAACTGAAAGGGATGATAATCATAGCAAACGAATATCATAGCGAACAAAATAATATCAAAAGATCAAATTAAAAGGGTCATAGTAAAGGGAATCATAGCAATGGAATATCATAAGTGAAATAAGGTCAAGGATTGGAAAGTCATGAGAAATCCCTACTGAAAAGGGATAGAATATATGTACCTCATTCAACAGCAAAGACAAACACAAGCAGATGAAATCACAAGACACGAAAGATCACTCCTTCCTCGAGGGATCTACAGAAGTGAAAGGATATTCATTTTATTAGATTTAGTTAAAGTGTTTTACTCCGATTAAGTCTTTTAGGGTTTATGAGAATACTTCCATTTTAAGTAAGTTTTCCAAATATAGTAACTCTCCTTATTTAGTAAGTTTCCACCTTAAGTAACTTAACCATTTTAAGTAACTTTCCATAATAAGTGACTTTCCAAAAATAGCAGTTTTCCATAATTAGCAGGTTTAGTCATTTATGATGTAATAAATGTCAAATTAGTTTAACAATGATGGAAATGACTATTATTATAGTTTAGAGTTCAATTATGACACGTTATAATAGTTGAGGGTCTAAACTGTCATTATTACAAAGTATAGGGTCAAAAGTGTAAATATCATAAGTTTACTCATTTTACTAATTTAGTCCATTCTTTTATCATTTTAACAACCAACCCCCTCAAGTTTTACAATTTACAAAACGATTCCCATTTCATTTTATGCATGTCGAACAAAACCCTAGACCAAGTTATTCGATTCTTCTTAGGTGCCATTTTTAGCCTTGACATGCCTTAATCCCATTCAAATCCATATGACATAATCAAACAACTCGAAACCCATTTATGGTTTATGGTCAACATAAAAATAAGCCAAGGTACACACGATTTGCATTTATTTTATTTAGTTCGATAACATTTAGATGAGCATGAACATGGTTATGCATATGAAGGGCGAGAGGATTCAAAATATATTACACATGGGTCATATATATATAGCCATTCGAATGTGATATTTCATGTGGCTAAGGTTCATGATTCTATGTGACATATGCTATCATTACATGTGAAGTTTTTAACATATCATTTTGTGTAAGGTTATATTCGATTAACAAGCATGCATTTGGCTAGGACCTCACGACAGCCATCAAAAGCGAAACTGATAACGCTACACGCGTCGTTCGGGGTCAAAGGAACTTCCTTTTCTTCGAGCAAGTTTTATAACACCCTAGGCAGTGAACCTAATCGTTGTAGCGTAGTATTAGGGTAAGCCACGGGTATTGATATCGTTCTTCAGGGGAATAGGAATGCTAGTGAAAAGTTACTACGCTAAGGTTGGGGTTGAGGAATATTATTTTTTTATCTTTTTATGTTTTTTAGAAATTGAAAAGGTACGAATCTCAGGGTTTGGATTTGGGGGTTGGTATTTCTACCGATTACTCTACTTATCTAATTATCTAATCTAAGGTGTATGTAGTCTATGTCTAATTATTGTGTGCTCGTATGATAGTTTAAAGATGTGTTCACTTAGGTTTTATTACTCCTTAATTATCTCCTATTGATGGTTGAATTGTCACGTCCTTATTCTTAATCGCGTTGTGTGTCTAAAGTCGTAGGGTATGCGTTTGTCCCTAACTCTTTAAAACTACCAAAGGTCTCATCTACAAAATCTCTAGGAATTATAAACTCTAACTCTAAGGTACTCTTTGGATGGTTTAGCCTACAACAACTCTAGGTGTCATAGTCTAAGGTTCACAAAGATTAGTCAAGCATTAACTACATATCACACCCCCAAATTTACCTGTTTTGCAGCGGAATGGAATTCCTGGGGATTGACTGTCATAGCATCACAATCACAGTTATATTGAACGACCTAAAGTGTCGTTTGGAAAATACATCGTTTGATTTATTAAAATAATCAGAGTTTACAAAGTAGATCCCAAATGTAAATCAACTTGTGCGGAAATAAGTTTGTTACAATTCAAACGATGTTTTAAAGTACGCAAAACCCAAGTGAGACGCGTCGTCATCGCGACTCCATGATGTGTCCAAATGCATGCCGTGATGTGAGTGCCTTAGATACCTGAGATGAAAACATGCTAAAAGTGTCAACACAAAGGTTGAGTGAGTTCATAGAGTTTGTTTTGAAATGTAAAACCTTTCAAATCGTTTATGCCGCAAAGGCATTGTAAATCGTTGAAATGTAAAGACTTTCAAAATCGTTTATGTAGCAAAGGCATTGTAAATCCACTCAGTTCCAAGTCCCGCCCATACAAAACTTGCAACCTGTGTGTTCACAACCCACTGCCAATGTGTGTAAAGTTTATGTTCCAAACATATGATGTCAAATGAATTCACAATAGCACTTAATCAATAGGACCCTAGCACATAATCAATAGCACCTAACTCAATGTATATCAGTAGTCAACTGATTTAGAACGTTATACGACGAAGTACCGTAGCACGCAAACAAGAACAATTTATATAGTATAACCTTTGATTTCGAAACAATGGTAATCATGATAGATTTTAGCCTTAAAATCTAAAGTACTTGTGAAAAATAATTAAGCATGCATCTCCCCCAAAACAGTTATGAAAACAAGTAAAAGCAGGGGCTACGAAACTCACTTGGTTAACTGACGAGATGACAAGAGTGAGTACACTGAGGTATAATGAGATGCGTTATCCGCGACCTATGACGAATGATATGATATGTCATGAGTTGCAATGTAATGCTATGCATGCACTTCGTATGTTATTTATACCATTCACGGGTTTTTGAAAATATTACTCGTCGTCGTAAAGTACTCTTTTGACGTCTCGACCAATCAAAAATGACTTTACATGTTTTTACGTCAAAATGTCATCCTACAATGGTTTTATAATGATTTTTGGTGAAATTACCACTTTTCGTCGCAAAACAATGTCGTCGGAAAAACCATGAAATCAACAAAAATGGCTCCGGAAAAGTAGTCGTAAAACGGTGTACGTCGATCGTTAGAGAACGAACTCGACGGTTTTGGAAAGTTTGTATCGATATCTAAAAGTTTCAGTTCAGGAGTTTTCGTTCAAAAGGTCTCGATCATAAAGATATCAAAGGCTAAAGATGGTGGTTTTTGTGAGTTGTGTGCAGAAAATGAGTTTCGGCCAATCTTTGAACATCCGTAAATAAATAACCATAACTCCGCTTGACAAACGGCTTTTTGTTTTGAAAAATATGGCCGATGAACTTGATTTTACTAGAAGACACTTTGGTATAAAAAGTTTTGCATCATGGTTAAAAACTGCCGCAAACATGGACGATAGAGCTAATGAAAAACTTGTTACGTCAAAAATAATATAATTTTCAGAAAATAATACTTACGGCAACTTTATGAAAACGGCCATATAATTGTCGTTTTAACTCCGTTTTCTACGTAAAATATGTCCTTAGCTTCGTATCGAAGTAAACTAATATATTTTTGAGAAGTCGAAATAATTTGTGAAGCTTAAGGCTCGTTTTTGACCCGAAATGTACAAAAACTGCATGCTGTCAATTTCAGAAAAATATACTTTTCGTCGTAAAACTTTAAAAATTCACCACGGCTTCGTTATAAGTCCGTTTTTATCCGTTCAAGCGGCCACGGATTCGTTTTAAAGTATATTTTCTAATTATCAATGCCAAAAAGTCGTACCATCAGTGGGTTTTTCCAGAATTTCATTTTAAGGACAGATTACAAAATAGAGTTTACGAAAATAGTTTTTCACGGACAAAACCTATTCTAATCCCTTCAAATCAACTCCAAAGCTAATCTAATCCTACCATACACCTTCTTAGGGTGTCATGGGTTCCTAATCACCATCAAGACCAAAGATTAACTTGGGAATAATTATAGGATGACTCATAAGTATATAAAACCTTAAAAATCAAGAAATAAATGGTATAAACTACA
The DNA here is from genome assembly GCA_019973895.1 of Chrysanthemum seticuspe. Taxonomy (NCBI): domain Eukaryota; kingdom Viridiplantae; phylum Streptophyta; class Magnoliopsida; order Asterales; family Asteraceae; genus Chrysanthemum; species Chrysanthemum seticuspe. The sequence goes on from BPTQ01000007.1 coordinate 174,664,011, forward strand.
ATACATGCACATGAGCTTCAAAAATGATAAGGAACATATAAAAATGATAAGGAAACATAAGGATGATAAAAACATGCTTACTAGTGATATGAAGAGGTGTAGGTAACAAAGGTTTAACTTAAATATCCTTGGTTTTTATTTCAAAACCATATAAAGGATATATACTAGATTGTATAAACACTTTAACTTGATAAAAATCTTGATCCCCTTGGTGAGCTTGAGTGTGGCCGGTTTGGAGAACACAAGGAAAAGAGAGAAAAATTTTTCTTACACCTTGATAAAATGTAATGTATGAGAAATTTCAAGTAAAACTTATGTTTATAATATTGAAGACAAGATATCAATGGAACCATGCCCCATTTATTGCTCTCCCCTCCCTTGGGCGTTTTTTAGGGATCTTGCTCCCTATATATATATATATTTTTTTTTATATAATGTAACTTGTATTAAATATATTTGTAAGACTTTTGATAAAATGTGTAAGTTGAATGAATTTAAAGGTAAATGGTAAAATTTTGGTGCAAGTAAGTTTTTAATAAATCAAAATAGGTTGTAATGAGATGATAAAAATTGTAAAAATACTTTCCTTGTGAAAATCGGGTGATAAAATAATTATCGTAAGATTTTTAAGAAAAACGACGTAATAATTAAATGTTAACGATAAAATTACCAAATAAATGTGAAACACTAGGAAAACTAAAAATATAGTTTTTATGAACTAAATGCGAGTTTAAAAATACCTCGGGATCATTTTTGAAAGTAACGGGTTAAATAATCCAATTAGAAACTCACGCGATAAAAATTATTAAATAAAAATCACGCGTTGAAGGGTGAAATGAGATGCACATGATGTCCATGAAATGTAGACTACTCATAGTCCATATGAAATGTACGTGATGTCATGATCATGAATTCGCCGCTAAACCTCCAAGGTTACGCGAATTTGAAACAAGTAAACCAAGTTTACTATAAATATTGAAATAATGAGACATGAATGGTGTCGAGAAATGACCTGAAAGTACGGGTTGTCACATTCGCCCATCCAAAAAGGAATTCAGTCCCTGAATTCAATCGTTGTTAGGTCTAACAGGTTTAGGGTTTAATGTAGCAAACTTTCCCATTCCCGAGCAAAACCCTCAAAGGACTTTTTGGTAACCGATTTTTACTTAATCTCACAACTCATCAAACAAGAACTGTCATGAGATTAGGCTAAGTCGGTTTGGGTAACAACTTGTTTCTAGCTCGATCTTTGCAACTCATCAAACAAGAACTGTCACGCGGATCAAACTGGAAACAAGTGGTTTGAAGAAAAATTCTTTTGAAAATTTGGCTCGATTACGGAATTGCTTACACATATAAGACTACTACTCCCTTCATTGCATGATTCTTCCTGAATTAGACATAGGTGATCAGGCTATGTATAATTTAGGAGTAACTATGCAATGCTTGGACTAATCGACTCATATGTTTGTTTGGTGTTGAGTCAACTGTTGTTAAAAATTGTGATGAACATCGAGGAGAAAAGACATGGAGAAGTGTCGTTAAAATGATAATTAAGGTAAAAAGAATTAAAATCCTCGTAAATGATATCGAATCGAAAGGAAATAAAGTACGATAGATGAGAATATATTACAACAAGTGGTTTAGCAAAAGTAGTACATCTTAGGTTATAAAGTTTCGAATACGATGAAAGACATAAACTTAGTACGACATAATACATAAGGAGAAATAAGACTATTAGTTTCCGAACTTCTTCAGTCTTCCGCGTCGTTGATACCTTGACGAGCTCCTTCTAACATATATACATTCCCATGAGCACCTTCGACTTGTTGACCTTGGTTTTGAGGACATTGATTCCGATAGTGTCCTTGTTCCCCACATCCGAAGCACGTAACTATGATCTTGCCCTTACAGTCCTTAGCAAGGTGTCCTACTTTGTGACAGCTAAAACATACACCACATGGACCATTATGATGTAGCGTGCATTGGTGGCATCGCGGTAAGTTTCCTGCATAAGCTCTTCCCCTGGTTGGTGCAGCAACATAGACCCTGGCGACTTCTTGTCTTCTATTATGTTGTTGGTGATGGTTAGTGTTATGGTTTTGGTTGTCGTTATCATAACCTTCCTGGTCATTTTCCCATTTTCTTTTGTTGTTGTTGATTTGGTTATCGTCGTTGTTGTTGTTGTTTTGGTCATTGTTGTAGTTGGTGCGGTTGTTGGGGTTGTTGTTGTTTCGGTTGGTGTTGGTGTACTTACCTCGCTTCACCACTTGTGCCATCAACTTCTGAGTAACTCGAATAGCTTCCTCGATTGTTTGTGGATCAAAAGATGTCACATCTCCTTGAATGACCTCGGGAAGTCCTCCAATAAAAGCCTCTAGCAACTTTTCATTATCCGATACCATTGATGGGCATAACGCGGCTAATTCCTGGAATCTCCGAATGTATGTGTCAATGTCGTACCCAATCGTGACCAATTCATAGAACTCCGTCTCTAACTTTTTGATTTCCGTTCGAGGACAAAACTTCTTAGTCACCAAGCTCTTGAATTCCTCCCACGTATGCTTAAAAGCATTCTCCATACCAATCGGTTGAGCGTATGAATTCCACCATGACAACGCTCCATCGAGTAAAGTACTCGTAGCATACTTAACCTTACTGTCATCCGGACAGTTACAAAGCAAAAATACCGACTCCAACTTTTCAAACCATCTAACCATTGCTGTTGCTCCCTCGGTACCTCGGAACTTAGTAGGTTCAGCACTTTTGAAATCTTTGTACGAGCATTTCTTAACCCCAGATCCTCCGGCATTACCAGTAGTAGTAGCTAAACTAGCGGCTACAGCAGCAGTCGCGGCCTCGGCAGCAGCAGCAGCCACCGTTTCCCTTACAGTTCTTAAAGCATCGGCTATGCTATCATTTACCAACTTTTGAATAGCCGCTTGGGTCATTTCAGCTGTGGCTTTCTTCGGTGCCATATCTTCTTCAAAACAAGAGGAAATGTGAGACGTAGCAAAATCCGATGTTAGTAATAAGCGCTTCAAAGAAATGTGATAAGAAACGATAAGTTTGAAGTTATTTTTCAAAATGATCGACGGTTTCCGAAAAGATAGATTATGAGGTGTTGTAAGTGCTTCAAATGTATGGTGGTTTAGAGACTTAATGTGTGAATAAAGTGTAACTCGACATGTTAGTGGTGAAACAAAGGAGTGAGAGTGACTTCGCCCTATTTAAAGGTTTATCTCGGTATTCGACGTTATCGGTGATGAGTCAATTGATATAAAAATTGTGATAAGGAATGACAAGGAATTCTCCACGTTAGAGTATGAGGAAAAGATAATGGGATGGGTATTTAAGGGCATCTATGTGACAATCGTTGTGAAATGAAAGTAAATAACTCGAAAAATGTACGTAGTGACCGCATGTGAAGTGAACATATACTTGTGATGAAATGATGAGATGCTATGATAATGTAGTTATAGTCTAGGGTCAATGATGCAACCTAGTTCTCTATAACTGAAGCTCTGATGCCAATCTATCACACCCCCAAATTTACCTGTTTTGCAGCGGAATGGAATTCCTGGGGATTGACTGTCATAGCATCACAATCACAGTTATATTGAACGACCTAAAGTGTCGTTTGGAAAATACATCGTTTGATTTATTAAAATAATCAGAGTTTACAAAGTAGATCCCAAATGTAAATCAACTTGTGCGGAAATAAGTTTGTTACAATTCAAACGATGTTTTAAAGTACGCAAAACCCAAGTGAGACGCGTCGTCATCGCGACTCCATGATGTGTCCAAATGCATGCCGTGATGTGAGTGCCTTAGATACCTGAGATGAAAACATGCTAAAAGTGTCAACACAAAGGTTGAGTGAGTTCATAGAGTTTGTTTTGAAATGTAAAACCTTTCAAATCGTTTATGCCGCAAAGGCATTGTAAATCGTTGAAATGTAAAGACTTTCAAAATCGTTTATGTAGCAAAGGCATTGTAAATCCACTCAGTTCCAAGTCCCGCCCATACAAAACTTGCAACCTGTGTGTTCACAACCCACTGCCAATGTGTGTAAAGTTTATGTTCCAAACATATGATGTCAAATGAATTCACAATAGCACTTAATCAATAGGACCCTAGCACATAATCAATAGCACCTAACTCAATGTATATCAGTAGTCAACTGATTTAGAACGTTATACGACGAAGTACCGTAGCACGCAAACAAGAACAATTTATATAGTATAACCTTTGATTTCGAAACAATGGTAATCATGATAGATTTTAGCCTTAAAATCTAAAGTACTTGTGAAAAATAATTAAGCATGCATCTCCCCCAAAACAGTTATGAAAACAAGTAAAAGCAGGGGCTACGAAACTCACTTGGTTAACTGACGAGATGACAAGAGTGAGTACACTGAGGTATAATGAGATGCGTTATCCGCGACCTATGACGAATGATATGATATGTCATGAGTTGCAATGTAATGCTATGCATGCACTTCGTATGTTATTTATACCATTCACGGGTTTTTGAAAATATTACTCGTCGTCGTAAAGTACTCTTTTGACGTCTCGACCAATCAAAAATGACTTTACATGTTTTTACGTCAAAATGTCATCCTACAATGGTTTTATAATGATTTTTGGTGAAATTACCACTTTTCGTCGCAAAACAATGTCGTCGGAAAAACCATGAAATCAACAAAAATGGCTCCGGAAAAGTAGTCGTAAAACGGTGTACGTCGATCGTTAGAGAACGAACTCGACGGTTTTGGAAAGTTTGTATCGATATCTAAAAGTTTCAGTTCAGGAGTTTTCGTTCAAAAGGTCTCGATCATAAAGATATCAAAGGCTAAAGATGGTGGTTTTTGTGAGTTGTGTGCAGAAAATGAGTTTCGGCCAATCTTTGAACATCCGTAAATAAATAACCATAACTCCGCTTGACAAACGGCTTTTTGTTTTGAAAAATATGGCCGATGAACTTGATTTTACTAGAAGACACTTTGGTATAAAAAGTTTTGCATCATGGTTAAAAACTGCCGCAAACATGGACGATAGAGCTAATGAAAAACTTGTTACGTCAAAAATAATATAATTTTCAGAAAATAATACTTACGGCAACTTTATGAAAACGGCCATATAATTGTCGTTTTAACTCCGTTTTCTACGTAAAATATGTCCTTAGCTTCGTATCGAAGTAAACTAATATATTTTTGAGAAGTCGAAATAATTTGTGAAGCTTAAGGCTCGTTTTTGACCCGAAATGTACAAAAACTGCATGCTGTCAATTTCAGAAAAATATACTTTTCGTCGTAAAACTTTAAAAATTCACCACGGCTTCGTTATAAGTCCGTTTTTATCCGTTCAAGCGGCCACGGATTCGTTTTAAAGTATATTTTCTAATTATCAATGCCAAAAAGTCGTACCATCAGTGGGTTTTTCCAGAATTTCATTTTAAGGACAGATTACAAAATAGAGTTTACGAAAATAGTTTTTCACGGACAAAACCTATTCTAATCCCTTCAAATCAACTCCAAAGCTAATCTAATCCTACCATACACCTTCTTAGGGTGTCATGGGTTCCTAATCACCATCAAGACCAAAGATTAACTTGGGAATAATTATAGGATGACTCATAAGTATATAAAACCTTAAAAATCAAGAAATAAATGGTATAAACTACAATACATGCACATGAGCTTCAAAAATGATAAGGAACATATAAAAATGATAAGGAAACATAAGGATGATAAAAACATGCTTACTAGTGATATGAAGAGGTGTAGGTAACAAAGGTTTAACTTAAATATCCTTGGTTTTTATTTCAAAACCATATAAAGGATATATACTAGATTGTATAAACACTTTAACTTGATAAAAATCTTGATCCCCTTGGTGAGCTTGAGTGTGGCCGGTTTGGAGAACACAAGGAAAAGAGAGAAAAATTTTTCTTACACCTTGATAAAATGTAATGTATGAGAAATTTCAAGTAAAACTTATGTTTATAATATTGAAGACAAGATATCAATGGAACCATGCCCCATTTATTGCTCTCCCCTCCCTTGGGCGTTTTTTAGGGATCTTGCTCCCTATATATATATATTTTTTTTTTTATATAATGTAACTTGTATTAAATATATTTGTAAGACTTTTGATAAAATGTGTAAGTTGAATGAATTTAAAGGTAAATGGTAAAATTTTGGTGCAAGTAAGTTTTTAATAAATCAAAATAGGTTGTAATGAGATGATAAAAATTGTAAAAATACTTTCCTTGTGAAAATCGGGTGATAAAATAATTATCGTAAGATTTTTAAGAAAAACGACGTAATAATTAAATGTTAACGATAAAATTACCAAATAAATGTGAAACACTAGGAAAACTAAAAATATAGTTTTTATGAACTAAATGCGAGTTTAAAAATACCTCGGGATCATTTTTGAAAGTAACGGGTTAAATAATCCAATTAGAAACTCACGCGATAAAAATTATTAAATAAAAATCACGCGTTGAAGGGTGAAATGAGATGCACATGATGTCCATGAAATGTAGACTACTCATAGTCCATATGAAATGTACGTGATGTCATGATCATGAATTCGCCGCTAAACCTCCAAGGTTACGCGAATTTGAAACAAGTAAACCAAGTTTACTATAAATATTGAAATAATGAGACATGAATGGTGTCGAGAAATGACCTGAAAGTACGGGTTGTCACACTACACAACGAATGACCTAGCGCATTACTAGATCATTAACAATTAAGATAAGAGACAACCAATCAATATTGAATAATTAAGTTTCATATTCCCTAAGCAAACACACAAGTAAATTAGCCGAACATGGAGAACATGCAAGCATACACACAAATAATTGAAGACATAATTGAATTAATGAAGTAAAACACTTATCTTGTGGTAAGATAGGGTTTGGAACCCTAAAATACTGTACAAGACAGCCTTGGTTCGGTTTAGGTTTTTACTCCAAAAGACTACTTTCTAAAACTGAAAAATTCGGATTCTATATATAAGATTACAATCGCGACGGCGTCACCTTATGATTTGTGACGCCGTCGGGTCGCCGTCATTAGGGTTTCATCTTGGCCACGTTAGTCTTGCGATGGCGTCACCTTATGCTTGTGACGCCGTCCCCTTCAGTCTCTAACGCCGTCTGGATCAAATCTAGGCCGTCTGAGTTGCGACGGCCTACTCTTTTAAAGCTTGACACCGTCACTTGAAAATAAGCAATTTGGCTACTGAGCCATCACAGAAATGCTCCGACGGCGTCGCATTTAACTCCTGACGCCGTTCCCCTGTATTTCAGCAGCTTGAGTGTCTCGATTCTTGACTTTGGCCATTTTCTTCGTATATCCGCGCCTTTTCGTCCAAATAAGTGCCATTCCAGCAATTTGCCTTCAAGAGACCTAAAAAGTGAAAAATGAACGATATTAAGTAATAACGGATACAAAAGTGATGAAATAAGGGCTTAAATGACCCCTCAAAAAGGTACATTTTAAAACCTTATCAAATATCCCTACACTTGGTATTTGCTTGTCCTCAAGCAAATGTGCTTTTAGCCAATTAATTTATAAGTTAGGGGTCATGAAGCATTGGTTTAGAACAATCCACAACACATATAAGCCCCGTAAAAGTCATAACAAGCACGGAAATTACATACTAGCACCTCACATGGGGGTTTGGGTACTCACATCTCTCGGGTGTATATGAATTATAACAAATTGGAAATGAAAGATAAACACTCATTAACCGGTCCTAGTACGTAGATTACCATAGGCTTGAGAATAGATAAAACCTCCATTGCTTTGGCGTAAGCACCTAGGAAAGACTATCAAAGAGGTCTTTAAAGGGTTGTAATGTTAGGCTTACGTACGGTTATCAGAAAAATTCGTTATAGAGAAGAAACGTTAAAACAAGAGTTAAACTCCTTACAAGAAAAGCTCAATAAAACTGTTAAGCAAAAGCAAGAACTTCAAGAAAGTGTGAAAGTGCTTAAACAGGAATTTTCTGCTAAGGAATCAAAACTTTTAAATGACTTTTCCAACCTAAAGACTTTGAAAAACAAACTTGAAAACAAATTGTACGTACAAGGGAACACCATTCAGACTGCTCACATGATGATTAAGCACAGAGTCTTAAGCGTTAAGCATAGTATTCCTCTTGTTGATGAACGAAATCCTGAGATTGGTAAGAAAGAAAAAGCTGCTCAAAAAGTAATCTATGATGGTAACGGAATTCTTAAACCTAGACAAATGCCTACACATGTTGAGTGCACTGAGGAGGATAGAGAATTGGAAGAAGTTAAGAGAGTGAAATCTGATAAGAAATTAAATGATCCTTGGTGTATCAAGTATAACATAAAATCTAAACCCCATGATTACACTAAGGAAAATTGGATTGCCTTAAACAAGTTTAGTCCTCAAACACAATTAACATCAGAACAAGTTTTTTGGAAGAAAGACATGGATAGGCAAAAAGCTGATGAACTTATTGAAAAGAACTCTCCCCTTAGGAAAGTGCCCCCTGCTACCGTGTATCCTCAAAATACACCAATGCATCTAGTGCCTAGAACTCTTCCCACTAAAAGCAAGACCTTAATTAGCCTATATGTTGTATACCAACTATTCGTTGATTTCGAGAAAACATGTAAGAAGAGAATCACACCCACAGAGATTACTGAAGGGGAAAGGGGTTTTGAGCAAACTAAAGAATGCTATTTAACTAAGGTCATGCCTTTCTTTAAACAATTAAAAAATCAATTTGAAAGTCTTCAAAAGGGTATAAATTCAGAGATTAAAGAAATGGAAAAGGAATTTGATAACATGATAATTGAGGTCAATGATTATGAACGTGAACTCAAATGTAATAAAATTGAAAGGAAGAATCTGCATATCTTAAATGAGAACTTGATTTCTAGTTGTGTTGCTCAAGATGTGTTTTATACTGTTACGAAGTATTCTATTACTGCTTCTCAATTTTATGAATTATCTGTTGCTTTGAAAGTTTCCTATGATCGTGTCATTGAGCTTCAAAACAAAAACTCATAACTAAATGTGAAAATAGAAAAGGATGATCATGATAACTTGGTAAAATATTTTTCTAAGTTAGAAGTTGAACATTTCAATTTGCAACTAAAATATCAACATCTCAAAGAAAATGTTAAAACCTCAAATATCAAGACATCCTCGGATGTTCCTGAGTTTGATGCAGTTTTTGAAATAAACAAACGGGATGAACAGATTCGAGCTCACTATAACACGATCGAAATGATGAAAACCCAAATTTCACAATTAAAGGGTGAAAAGAACAATGTGAATGGCTCCCAAATGCCTCATCCTTTAGATTCTCCGTACTCTCAAAACTTTCATCTTCAAAACATCATTAATGAATTACAACAAGAAAATGAGAGTTTTCTAGAAGAAAATGAAAAGGTTAAACGACACTTTAAAAAATTATATGATTCAATGAAAGTCACTCGTGACAAGAACAATGAAAAAATAACCTCTTTGCAAAAGGAAATTGAGAATCTCAAGAGTCAGGTAAAAAGGAAAATGCCACTTGTCTGTAAATAGTTTCCCATGTATCACATCTCCTAAAAACCCATCAATGATGCCCTTAACATTTTCCAAGATCATGAAATCACACCTATATGTGAAGTTACCTATGAAGACATGCAATCCTTTAACCCTCCCCACATAGTTACTTGCTTTCCTAGGGCGAAAGGGGTCCCTCATAGGTTCTAGCTTTTTGCTCATGATCCAATTGTAATAGAGTCTAGACATTATATTCATGGGTGCCTTATAGTCAATGTAAGTGTGATCCCTATATAAGTATCCAATCATACACGGTATCTTGATGTTTTTAGGGTTTCCCTTTCTTATGCGAGGCTCGAAAGGTGGTCTTGGGAAGTTAACCACGTTATAGTGATAGGCGGTTTCCTTCCCTTTAGGGTATGAATCGAAATACTCCCTAAGTTCTTCCTCCTCCTTACTACCCTCCATAATTTCTAAGACCTTATAATCTCCATCTTCTAGGTCATCATCCGAATCACTTGAGGTCGAATCACTATCTAAAGGGTGAGTATATTCCTTAAGGGCTTCCTCAAGCGTATTTTCAATCATCCTATTTAGTTTCCTAAGCTCTCCAATTTCACTAATAATTCGAGCTCGAAGTTGGTTGGCAGAGGCTGGGTCAAGCGGTGGGTACTTGTTTGGTGGTGAAGTGTTGTTTGGCGAATTATCACTTTCCATGATAAAAAGTGATGGGATTACGAACAAAGGTCACGAAGAAGGGGGATAGACTATGAGAAAGCTAAAAATGAGAAAAAATTTACTTGATAGGAATCAAGCAAAGAAACCTAAACGAGGTGGACTACTAACTAGCTATTCTATTCCCCGGCAGCGGCGCCAAAAACTTGATAACGCTACACGCGTCGTTCGGGGTCAAAGGAACTTCCTTTTCTTCGAGCAAGTTTTATAACACCCTAGGCAGTGAACCTAATCGTTGTAGTGTAGTATTAGTGTAAGCCACGGGTATTGATATCGTTCTCTAGGGGAATAGGAATGCTAGTGAGAAGTTACTACGCTAAGGTTGGGGTTGAGGAAGATTATTTTTTATCTTTTTATGTTATTTAGAAATTGAAAAGGTACGAATCTCGGGGTTTGGATTTGGGGTTGGTATTTCTACCGATTACTCTACTTATCTAATTATCTAATCTAAGGTGTATGTAGTCTATGTCTAATTATTGTGTGCTCATATGATAGTTTAAAGATGTGTTCACTTAGGTTTTATTACTCCTTAATTATCTCCTATTGATGGTTGAATTGTACGTCCTTATTCTTAATCGTGTTGTGTGTCTAAAGTCGTAGGGTATGCGTTTGTCCCTAACTCTTTGAAACTACCAAAGGGTCTCGTCTACAAAATCTCTAGGAATTATAAACTCTAACTCTAAGGTACTCTTTGGATGGTTTAGCCTACAACTACTCTAGGTGTCATAGTCTAAGGTTCATAAAGATTAATCAAGCATTAACTACACAATGAATGACCTATCGCATTACTAGATCATTAACAATTAAGATAAGAGACAATCAATCAATATTCAATAATTAAGTTTCATATTCCCTAAGCAAACACACAAGTAAATTAGCCGGACATGGAGAACATGCAAGCATACACACAAATAATTGAAGACATAATTGAATTAATGAAGTAAAACACTTATCTTGTGGTAAGATAGGGTTTGGAACCCTAAAATACTGTACAAGACAACCTTGGTTCGGTTTAGGTTTTTACTCCAATAGACTACTTTCTAAAACTGAAAAATTCGGATTCTATATATAAGATTACAATCGCGACGGCGTCACCTTATGATTTGTGATGCCGTGGGTCGCCGTCATTAGGGTTTCGTCTTTGCCACGTTAGTCTTGCGACAGCGTCACCTTATGCTTGTGACGCCGTCTCCTTCAGTCTCTGACGCCGTCTAGATCAAATCTAGGCCGTCTGAGTTGCGACGGCCTACTCTTTTAAAGCCTGACACCGTCACTTGAAAATAAGCAATTTGGCTACTGAGCCATCACAGAAGTGCTCCGACGGCGTCGCAATTAACACCTGACGCCGTCCCCTTGTATTTCAGCAGCTTGAGTGTCTCGATTCTTGACTTTGGCCATTTTCTTCGTATATCCGCGCCTTTTCGTCCAAATAAGTGCCATTCCAGCAATTTGCCTTCAAGAGACCTAAAAAGTGAAAAGGAACGATATTAAGTAATAACGGATACAAAAGTGATCAAATAAGGGCTTAAACGACCCCTCAAAAAGGTACATTTTAAAACCTTATCAGAAACAAAGGAAGAACAATTGAAAAGAGATTATGATACCATAGGTGTGTCGAATGGAAGGGAAACAAGTGCCAAAAGGAACTCCATGATCAGCCACTCTTTGAACCAAACCCGCGACAAACTGAACCAAAACAGCCACGACTTCTGGAATTCAAACCCCATGACCACAGCCAATCTTCGAACCCTTATCAAACTCCCTTTTCCTTGCCTTGATGCCGAATGAAAAGGAGGAACAATTATGTGCCGTCACTTTTTGATTTCTAGGGTTCAATGTGTGATTTGAATGTGTAATTGGTAGGTAAATAAATGAGAGTGAATGGGAGGTTACAAATGATATCAATGGGATTAAATGGGGGAGTTATAGGGCGTTATTTTTTGCTGAGTAATAGGGGGAGGAGATCAAAACCAATTCAATATTCTTGACTTTCCAAATGTAGTGGTTATCATTTAAATTAAATGTGTTTTGTAACTTATATATAATTCGGTCCATATAACTTTATAACGTGTGATATATGTAAGGTGTGACAATTTATTTATCTTATATTAGCTCAAGTATTATTACATTGGTGCTAATGCGGATTAAGGTATGATAATTATTTCATGAGTTAGGTTAAAGTATATTTAATAAGCTCGAAGTATTATGCATAGTTTACGTATTTAATAAATATAAAATTTGAGGGGTAAAATTGTCATTTCATAAGTGTCATATTTTTAGGGTTTTACAACTCTTCCCCTCTAAAAGAAAATTTTCGTCCTCGAAAATTGAAGTCGCAGAAGTACAAGGAGACGCACAAGTTTAAGGCAGACGTAGCAATCCATAGTTTCGCACAGATCATAACGATTTCGGGTCCAAAGCCTACAAATCTTATACGTAACAGATGTCAGTTAGAATCTCGCAAGGAGGTACATAATTTCAAAAGGACATGAAAATTAACAAATAACGGATATGAGTTCTAGTCTATCCAACGCACCAACCTCAGGCATTTCTCAGGACGTCGTATGATTCCAATGAGTTCAAATTATATGATCTGATCGGTATTATCACGTTGATCAGGCGTCATAATACGTCAATCACATAACTAGTCCTTATTGTCATCATATTCCATATCGGGTCATGACGAACCACATAACCAACATCACGTCAAAACATATAGCAAGTAACATACCAAATCAAACCAGACTCACATACACGCATCATAAAATACATCAAACTAACTTACCATTCCAACAAGGAAAGAAGGCCGCTAACATGCTCGAAAAGCTTCCTCATGACTTATTAATGACGATCCAAAATAGCTTTAGGTTTACAAAAATGACAAAATGCCGCAAGGTCTACCCTTACTGATACAAATCTAAATGGATGAAAATCGAGATTTATCAGAGAGATATAAAACATAACGTGAAGTCATAGTAACACCGAGAATCAAACTATAGTGCTCCATCATCCAAGCTAAGCCCCAAACAAATCGAAGAAAGACACCATTGGTCAAAATCATATAACGGAATATCAAACTAACTTAAAATGTGTGACGAAACAAATCAGAATAACACATATCGCACCCAATCATATGAAGCAGATGAATCTTCTTAGCATCTCAACGGTTGGACTGTTGACCACAATATGCCCGAATCTTGGTAGTAGTTTCTTCGTACGTCTACAGTATGCCGGTCATACTTCTTCTGCTCATACGTCTTCCAAGTATCCACCAGTTGAATCTTGTCTCCGTCTTTAAGCCTCTGGTCGATCTGTCCAGCTCCCTCCAGCAGCATCTTGATGTCTCCAGCAGTATCATAATCGGGTGCGGCTTCTGCTTCACGAACCTCTCTAGACATCGTTGCAGCAACGCAGGGTCGGCACTATCATCTTCGACTCTACGAGTAGTCTCCATCTAACGATCGACAAACGAATGCGCGAAGATAAAATAAACAAGATCAAATGCGAAAAGAAGATTGTCAAATCAGTGAAGACAAAAGAATATCGAAGTCAAATCTGAATGAAAATCAAAAGAATCAGACAAGATCGAAATAGACGGAAGCCTAATGTCTACCCAAGTCCTCACAGGTCAATCCTAAGGTCAACAAGATGAAACCTTAGCTCTTATACCATAATTGTAACACCCCAAGCCGGCAAGGGTAGAAGTATCACATCATGGAGTCATATCAGAACATACTAATAAAATTTTGAAAGCGGAAGTCTTATAAAATAAAAATACCAAGTCATATAAACGAATGACTTCTAAGGAAAAAATACAAAATCCAATATGTCAAAAAAATGAAATGAAATACCAAAACAATGGCTCTTTAAAAAATAGTCCAATAAGGTAAGGGAAACTAGGGTCGGATCATTCAAATGCTTCTATTCTCAGCCCAACAAAGCCCAGCATCCTACTTGGTATATGTCGCATGAAAAGAAAATGCGGATGAACTTAAAAAGCCCAGTGAACAAATATAACAAAACAAAAGCTAACATACTAAAATATAAAAATGAAACAAAGGAGACTGATAACAAAGTCGCAACGAAACGAGTACAATGAGTCAATGAGGAACCAGCAAAAACACAAAAATAACATATATCCAGAAGGAACAGAAATCAAAGAAGACCAAAGCAAAGCAGCGCATCAATGAACATATATAAGTACATATAAATAACCAAACATACAAGTACCAAAACATAATAAAAAATGAGTTGATGAACAGTATCATAATCAAGACAAGTAACCAAACAATGAACAAGGCTATCAACCAGCGGATCAGCTAATCATAAATATAGCAAAACAACAAATCAGACAATCAGATATATATAAGCTACGCTGAATTCTATAAGCAGGCGGAAGCAACTAAATTGAATGCAAGCATGGCAATCACACAAGTCAGATAACCCACAGTTAATAAACAGAATAAGTATCATAACCAACGAAACAACTAGCAGCAGTATAAGCATGATAGCCACATGTATCCGTAGGAATACCAAACGAACATCAAAATTGAATGAATTAACCAACAAGGACATAGCATGGCAAGCTAAAAGTTAACTAGACATGTAACATACGCTGAACCCTTTCCATCATCAAACAATAGCATAAACATATGTGCAAACATGGCAGATCAACAAGTTAGGTAAACATCAATTACTATGTCGAACTAACACATAAGCATCAGGAAATACCAATATAAGTACAAGCATGGTAGTCACAAATAGCAAGTAGCAATACTAAATGAAAATCATAGCCTACAAAAATAACTGAACGAGGGTATAACATGATAAACGGATAAATCAAATGATTACATACCAGCATGGCAAAACGGTAAATCAATTAGTTACGTAATAGCATGGCAAACAGATAGTCACATATTAATCATATACTAGCAGGGAAAACAGGTAGTCACATAAATCATATAATAGCAAGGTAAACGGATGAGGTGGTGAGATGAAGTATACGCTTGGTAGTCAGCCAAAATGGAAAGAGAGTATGACGAATCAAATGAACTGGAGTATTGTATGGTAGTAAGATGAATCACATAAGGATACTGAATGAATGAGTAATCAATGGAAAACTAAGGATGAGAAATACAAAATATGGTGCCTTGTGGAATAACATAAGGTATAAATGAATGTATCGGAAGTGTAAAGGTTGTCAGAAATCTACCATGAGCCCAGAAACATATCATATCATAAGTAACCATGGAGTAGGTAGCTCCCAGAATGTGAAAGACGCGTATAGCACACAACATCAGTCAGCATATAAATCATATCATATCATATCATATCATAACAAATCTAGGATGCATCCATACGTCCCTGCATAAATCATAGTGGCCATAAAAAATCATAAAGCACGCGTATCATATCGTATCATAAGGGACGGTGTGGAACATCAGTCAACCACACTAGAGTCATGCCATTGGTGCATCAATGACACGACCATGTTACCTTCATGGCTAGGAAACATATTGGCGCGGGTATCAAACTGAAGGGTCAAAGGAAAGTCATAACATAAAGGTTCATATCAAAGGTTCAAAGCAAGGTGCAATATCAAGGTTCACCGATCTAAAGGGTGCATAGCAAATGCTCAATATCAGGGTCAATAAATGAAACATATCAAACTGAAAGGGATCATAATCATAGCAAACGAATATCATAGCGAACAGAATCATATCAAAAGATCATATTAAAAGGGTAATAGTAAAGGGAATCATAGCAATGGAATATCATAAGTGAAATAAGGTCAAGGATCGAAAAGTCATGGGAAATCCCTACTGAAAAGGGATAGAATATCTATACCTCATTCAACAGCAAAGACAAACACAAGCAAATGAAAGCACAAGACACGGAGATCACTCCTTCCTCGAGGGATCTACAGAAGTGAAAGGATATTCATTTTATTAGATTTAGTTAAAGTGTTTTACTCAGATTAAGTCTTTTAGGGTTTATGAGAATACTTCCATTTTAAGTAAGTTTTCCAAATATGGTAACTTTCCTTATTTAGTAAGTTTCCACTTTAAGTAACTTAACCATTTTTAGTAACTTTTCATAGTAAGTAACTTTCCAAAAATAGTAGTTTTCCATAATTAGAAGGTTTAGTCATTTATGATGTAATAAATGTCAAATTAGTTTCACAATGATGGAAATGACTATTATTATAGTTTAGGGTTCAATTATGACACGTTATAATAGTTGAGGGTCTAAACTGTCATTATTACAAAGTATAGGGTCAAAAGTGTAAATGTCATAAGTTTAATCATTTTACTACTTTAGTCCATTCTTTTATCATTTTAATAACCAACCCCCTCATGTTTTACAATTTACAAAATGATTCCTTTTTCTTTTAATTAAAACCGAACCCTTTTAAAACCCTAGTTAGTTTTTGATTTCCTTTTTCTTTTAATTATGTGTCGTTACTTTTTGATTTCTAGGGTTCTATGTGTGATTTGAATGTGTAATTGGTTGGTAAATAAATTAGAGTGAATGCGAGGTTACAAATGATATCAATTGGATTAAATGGGGGAGTTATAGGGCGCTAGTTTTGGCCGAGCAAAGGGGGGGGGGAGATCAAAATCAATTCAATATTCTTGACTTTCCAAATGTAGTGGTTATCATTTAAATTACATGTGTTTTGTAACTTATATATAATTCCGTCCATATAACTTTATAATGTGTGATATATATAAGGTGCGACGATTTATTTATCTTGTATTAGCTCAAGTATTATTAAATTGGTGCCAATGCGGATTAAGGTATGATAATTATTTCATGATTTAGGTTAAAGTATATTTAATGAGCTCGAAGTATTATGCATAGTTTACGTATTTAATAAATATTAAATTTGAGGGGTAAAATGGTCATTTCACAGGTGTAAGAATTTTAGGGTTTTCCAAAATCTAACACAACTAATGATAGAAACTATGTTAAAATGTATTAAAGATTATGCAAAATCTCTTCTTTAATATTAAGAAGAATTCTTTAATGGAACAGTAACCGAATGAACACAAATCAACAAACAAGCTTTAATATGATACGAATACTCTAAAAGTATTAGGGTTATAAAACCTTGAAGCTAAACGGCTATGTGTTTCTGTACCAAGATATATCTAACTCTATACCCTAGGACCTCCTTTTATACACCAAGGAGTCCTACACAGCTTACAATACTTTCCTAAGTATATCAAATCTTTTTTATAATTATCTAATACATATCTTGTATCAAAAGTTATCTCATACATATCTGATAAGGATTTAAAACATACGTTTTTAGGGGGTCATTTAAGCCCTAAATCGACACATTTTATATCCGTTAATACTTAAAATTTTTCCTTTTCACATTTTAGGTCTTTTGGAAGAAATATGCTGGAATCAAGCATATTTGGATGAAAAGGAGCAAAAACATGAAGAAAATGACAAAGTCAAGACTCAAGCAGATTTTAAAGCCTGACGGCGTCCCATCTCAAAGGGTGACGCCGTCACTTGTTGAAGATTTTGATCAAATTACACACGATGGCTCAGGTGAAATTTTGGTTCTACAACCTGAGGGCGTCATGCCTAAACTCTGGAAGGTGTCTCCCTTATTTTCTACACCAGATGCCCAAGAACCATCCTCAGACGACGTCCCTCATGAAGACTGATGGCGTCACACTTATCAACTGACACTGTCCCAACGATGACTTGACCCAAACGAAAACCTAATGACGGCGACCTGACGGCGTCATTAGCAAAAGGTGACGGCGTCATTAGCAAAAGGTGACGCCGTCACATTTCTAAATCAATATATAGAATTCATTTTTTCTGCATTTAGGGAGGTAGAACTTTGGAGAGCAAACCCTAATTCGGTTGTAGTTCGACTAGGACAGTATTTTAGGGTTCCATACCCTTCTTTACATCATAAGATAAGTTTGTTAATCTGTATTATCATTATGTCTACCCCATGTTTAATTTTATGTGTTTATGCTTGCTTATTTACCATGAGTAGCTAAATTATCCCCGTGTTTGCTTAGATCTATGAAACCTAGTTGTTAATTATAGTTAGGCTGTATCTTGTCTTGATTTGTAGACGCTAGAGTAAGGAAAACTGGCTTTTTCTTTATTTTTTGCGTGCTTAAACGTCCTAAATAGCAAAAAGCTTAGGAGTGCACCTAGGCCATCATTGTATTTATTGCGTGAGTTGTAGCTTGTTGATAATAGAGTATTCGTAGGAGATACTTAGGTACTTGGCGATCCCAGATAGTCTAGAGGAGAGTTACAATTCATAGAACTAGAGAATTAGGCACCCCCTATGACCACACGGAATACAACGCACCAATTAAGATGAGGATGTGACAATACAACCGACCAATAAGAGATGACTAGGGAGTACGAACATCTAAGTAAACACATTTTTAATCATCATAAAAGTACACCTACATTAGCATAATCTATCCTTAGTTTAATTAGTTAAGTAGTTTTATTAAAAGTAGTTAAAATTGGTAGAAGTACCACCCCTACTCCTATACCCCGAGATATTTACCTTGCTTTCTAAAAACATAAAAGACCAAAAAGAATCTCCCTCAACCTTACCTTCTCATCATACATCTCTTCCTAACATCGCTATTCCCCTAGAGAATGAATCAACCCCCTAGGCTTACCCTATACTACACTACAACGATTAGCTACACTGCCTAGAGGGTTGTAAAGCTTGCTCGTAGAAATGGAAGTATTTCGACCCCGAAATCTCTCATCAAGTTTTTGGCGCCGCTGCCGGGGAATATAATAGCTAGCTAGATTTCTATCTCGTTTAGGTCTATTCGCTTGATTCCTATCAAGTGAGCTTTTCTTTTTCTTAGCTTCCTTGTATTTTATCTTTTTCTTTGTATTTTTGTTCATAATCTCATCACTTTTCATCATGGAAGGTGATAACCCACCCAACAACGATCCACCAAATCATCCACCACATCAACCACTTCCACTTAATCAACCACCACTCGACCCGCCAAGAGACTATACTCTTGTTGAATACTCTTGACCAAGACATCAAGGCTATAGGAATACCATTGAGCTCCCACTTCAAGCTAAAACTACGGCCCTACGATCTGACACCATCCGGTTGGTGCAAAACAGATGTGCATTCCATGGACTTTGTTCTGAAGATCCTAATCAGCATCTCAAGGATTTCCTAAAAATCGTTGACTCAATTGACCTTGATGCTACTACATGGGAGACCACGCGCTTGCGTCTCTTCCAATTCTCTGTACGGGACCAAGCTAGTAATTGGTTTGAGCGACTTCCCGCAGGATCCATCTCAAGTTAGGATGATCTCACAACCCGTTTCCTTGCCTAATTTTTTTCCACCGGGGAGAAATACCAAGCTAAGGAATGACATCTTGATGTTCCAACAATGTCAAGGCAAAACCCTTAATGAGTCATGGACTCAGTTCAAGGAACTTACTCCACAAAGTCCCTCATCATGACATTGATCTTTGGCTTCAAGTCCTAATCTTTTAGGATCATGTCAATCTCTCCACGAGGCAAACCACCGACCAAGAGGCCGGCGGTAATCTTAGTGAACTTACCGCGGAAGAGTCGTGGGGTACAATAGAGGACCTTGCCCTCTATGACAACGAATGTTGGAATGACCCCCATGAGTTGCCCAAAACCATAAAGGCAATCTCATTGCCTCCCATTGACTCACAACCTTCTAATCGTAGGATGCTCAAACTTGAAGATCAAGTCAAATTCTTAATGAGTTCCTACGAATCTCCTAAACCTTCACACCAAGTGAACAAAGTCTCTTCCTTGTGCGAGTTATGTAGTGGTCCCCACGACACTCGTAATTGCACGAGACACTCCAAACAAGATTTCGTGGACTACGCATCCTCGCGTACCAACGGAGCGGGAGGAAGATTTGTTAGTGCAAATATTACGATATTTAATCTATACAGTCTCGTTTGTTTTGATTGATGACAAACATGTAACTTGTAATACATAACGTAAAATGTACAAGTTACTTGTAATCACACTTTGTCTCAACATACATTCAACACCTCTCGATGTCTCAAGTCCTTGTATGTTACAACACAGGTTCGTACATGTTTGTTATGTGGCATTATGATCAAACCCATTAACAAATCATTTAGAATGTTTAAAATACGTTTAGAGTCACTAAGTATTTTAATAGGTTAACTATTCTATTTCGAACCTAAGTTTACTTACACTTGACAAAATACATTTTATTTTGACAAGCACTCGACTAGATATTTTTACAAAAGGTAACTAGACATTTTATTAACTAGTTACATACTACATTTTACAAGTTTACTTTGATAAACTTTTTTATCTAAAATAGAAATACATATTACATCATCATCTTTAAAATCGTTGGAAGATCTCTTGAATATTTTGGTTAGATTGTCACTCAATATATCAAATGTGATCTTAGTAAGATTTGGTAATATCTTGGAAAGATTTGTAGAAAGATTTTTTAGATTTTCTGTCAGACACCCACAACACCAAAAGTTATAAAGGGCGGAACCCTTTTTTGGTTCCTTGGTCCGTGGGCACTGCTGTTCCCTTTTGCCTATAAATAGAAGCCCATTGTTTTAAACTTGTTGTGATAGATCTTCAGCTTGTGGTGAGTGGGGATGGCTAGATCTCCAAGCTTTCCTTGGTTGATCAAAATGTAGAGTATGCTTACAACAAAGATGAATGTTAGAAGCATTATGATCATGATCATTAGGGTGTTTAATGTATGTTACTACATTGTTAATGATTGATCTAAATGTATGCAAGAAGGTGGAGAAGATGTGTTTTGAAGTGGTGAAGAAATGAGAAGGGAACTTGTGATCTTCATCATGAAGGCTTCCTATCAATGGAAGATCATTTAGAAGTAGTTATTCATATCCATTAGACATTTGTGTCATGGATCATTATTGTAAAACATCATTGCATCATCACAACACTTTCACCAAACTAGATTAGATGGTTTATGTGTTTGTGCCATAAAACACAAGGTTTGTTATGTTGGGCCATAAAACATAATGGGAGTGGTTGTACCCTTGAAAAGAACTCGACATCTAGCTTAGTGTCAGAAATATTGTATAGGCGACGTTAGGTTGGTTCTACCTCGAACTAGAACCCGGTTTTAGCTTTGTACCGGAAAAAGTGTAAGTGACGGTTGTAAGGTTTTCTCCGCCGAGAAGGGAGCTTGTTGATTTAGTGAAGTAACTCTCGAGTTGGGTATTCGGGGAGTGGAGTAGGGCGGAGAGGAGATCCGTGACCGAACCACTATAAATCATCGTGTTCGGTTTGCACTTTCCTTTCTTTATCTCTTTACTTTTATAGTTGAACTATACTATTGCTTGTGATGTGGTTTGATGTTGATGCTTGTGTGGCAACTTGGTTTACTATGATTTATATTAGTCACAAACAATAATTGGTACTTTCATATTATAACAAGTTTCATAAACGATTTGATACAAAAGATCTAACGATTTTAAACGGTAACGTATTCACCCCCCCCCCCCATCTACGTTTTCACAATTGGCATCAGAGCCACGTAGCTCTTATTTTCAAAACAAATAGTTTTTAAAATAGAGTACGATCCATGTATCAAATTACCATTGAAGCGAAAAATAATATGAAAAATGCTTTGCTAATTATACTAAGAAATTTTATTGTTAAATGTAACTTTGTATACAAGCTTGAAGATTTTCTTGAAAAATAAAACAAAAGTTTCTTGAAAGAACTTGTAAGTATTGTATTGTGTGCTTATAGAAAATTTACGAAGAAATATGATTTTAAAGGAGTGTTTGGGATAACTATAAATTTAGTTGAAAAATCACCTCCGTAAATGTTTAAGATAAGTTACATAAGTAGATATGTTGTTAAATTTGTGTATTATATGTTTACTATCAAATCTAGTAAGTCACACACATTTTCTCAATGTCAAATACTAGTTTTGGTGAATCCGTCTCAGAGGATCACGGAACCAAATTTTATAAAGGGCGGAACCCTAAATTTGGTTCCTTGGAATCCGTCTGCACAGTATGCAGTTTTTTGGCCAACTTCAAAAAATCATAACTAAATAACCGTAAGTTCGTACAAGTCGATCCTGAGTCTACCTTCATTTAAAAATACTCTCATGGCCCGAGTCTAATTTTAAATTAGTGAAATAGACCAAATACTACAGTATGTCTAAGATATTAAGTTTCGCTTTAACATAAAAACTCAAATTTTTAAATCAAACAATTTAAGTTGGTATTCTTAGAACTTTGATACAATTTCTTTTGAAACTAAATAATTTGGTAATATGTTTAAAGGAAACTAATCAATCTTGGTATACATCGTCATATTTAAACGCTAAATGACGAAAAGTGTTTTTCTTATTATAATATGCTAAATGACCACTTGTTTATGTTGTTTGCATATATGTTGCTTGCTTATTTTCAAATTGTTGTTTTCACTTGTTTGTTTGCATAATATAAGTGTCAATCTTGCCATGTTATTTATTCGCTTGCTTGACGATTTCTTGTTTATGTACAATAGGACATTTGCTAGATTTTGTGCAATAAGTTAGAAAATTGTTTTACCATCACTTATAGACTTAGATCACTTCCTTTGCATAGGTTATACTAACATCTCGCATAACTTATGAAATGTTAACTCACTTAGCAATGAGTACTAAGTAAATTAGTCAAGTACTTTGAAAAATGAAGGTTTTAAGGAGTGTTTGGTACAAGACGAAAACAATGATGTATGATACTATTTGGTTGTTTTTATTTCGTAGGATGATAAACTAACTTTAAACATTGATGTATGCTAATTGGTTCATGCAGGGGGATAGCACACGGGTGTTATCAAAATTTACCCATTTTCACTTATATGTGAAAATCGTTAGCCCTTGTTCAAAATCAATGCTCCACTATGTTTGTGTATGCATTATTGACTGTTCCTAACTAGAAATAGTTAATGCTATATGTTTTAAGAAAAATTTCAGGTATTAGAAAAGTCCCCCGATGTTAAAAAATAGGTCTGTGAAGATTTCTGGTCACCACGGATCAGACGACACCAAATTGTTGGTTCCGTCTGTTGTAAGTGTTGGTGCCGCCAAACCTGTACAGGCGGACCATACGGCACCATTATTTTGGTTCCGCCTGTGTAAAAAATTGGTGTCGTGGATTCTACAGGTAAGTTGTTTAATTTTACTAAATCCCGCAATCTAATTTACCAAATTTCGTTTCTAGAATAGTTGTTAATGCATATCTTTCATATCTCATTAAACACATCCTCAATGGATTAACTTAGTATGTTTGACATGATCTTAGACACTTCCATCTCATTAGAAACTACCATATTTGTATGGTTTAATCTCAAATTAGCCACTTAAGAAAACTACTAGGATTAGCATTCGATCTTGTTGCTTCATTAACTTGAACTCTTCATCCTCAGACTTGTTAACTCTCAACATCTCATCACCCATTCAAGATGTGAACTTTCTAAACTTAAGTACTCCAACTCCAACACCAAAATCACCCACCATTATGACTACTTCACAACCATCCAAATCACCTTCACTACCAAGGTCTCCAAAACTTGTAGTTTTTGCAACACCACCAACATCTCCTCACCCTTTTTGCGGATGACTTAGATGACTTACCAAGACTAAAAAATATGGACTCATTATATGCAAAGATATCATACACAAGTCTAACATATGACTATATATATTGTTTTGTATCTACATGTATTGCCTAATTTGGTTAACATGAAAATAATGTGTCATCCTTCAAGACGATAAGTATTTACATCGAGTCATAACTCACACGTATGTTAAAGACATATTATCAAGTCTTGTTATTCTTGAGTTGAATCTAAGCTTTATAATCTCAACAAATTAGGATTGACAGCTTAAGTATTTCATTTGAAATATTCAAGTATATGCGACTTACGATTTTAGTCATTAAGAGTCATATCCGAAAATTAACACCCAAGAATTTTAACAACACATGTTGAAACACTAATCCTAAAATGAATCAAACACTTATCCAAAACAAACAACCCACTGTGCCACTTATCCCTCTTTGACACCTACTATCCCTCTTCCATCATTTGGCACCATTAAGCGTGTTGCTCATGAACTTCCAAGAGCATCCTTTAAACCAAATGTGCCCTTTCAAGGTGAACCTATACCTCAGCCCCTAAGCTTCATAGACAAGACCAAAACTTCAAGCACTTCACCCACTAGTTGTAGCAACCAATGAACCATAAGAATTAGTATCCGTACTTTTTGTGTTTAACATCTATGGACAAATAATCAACCTAAGTACTCCCATAGCACAACAAACCCCTACATCACCATATCCGTATTTAGACACACTAGAAGACCTACCACCTAGATCAACCAATCCACCATCCTTACCATCATTTGAATTCGTTGAGTGTATTGCTCAAAATGCCCTTGTGTCCAACACTTGTACTGAAACAAATGCACGTTTGAACAAACTCAACTATCCTTTCCCACATATGAGGACTTAGATAATTCATTATGGCTACAACCTCAACTATCAAATAAGCATGGTGCTCTTGGCAATTTTTGTCAATTTCCACTAGGTATAAGTAGTAATACCTTCACAAATTATCAAAGTATTAGTAATACTTTGTCGTTAAACTTCTACATAAATTTCGTTAAACCTCAAATAAACATTTTAAAATGAAATCTCAAAGCCAACATCATACACCCCAAGCAACAATGAATCTTGAGGAGTATACATAAGAAACTAGAGTGAATTCCTCTTTTCATCATCTAGTGAATATAATATTGAGACCAAGTTTATTTAGATGGGACTATCCGATTCAAACACTTTGGCTTCATATCTTCTGTTAGGATTTAGAAAATCCATTTGTTAAAGTGTCAGTCACCTCAAGTATATGTATTCGTTAGAAATCTCGTAGTCATAGTCAAGTTATGTTAATAAGTAGTTAGTTAAGTAACACCATGGAGGACGAACGGGTCTTTACCCACTGTATGTTTGATCCACAGCCCGTAGGAGGCGTGTCTTATAAGAAACTATAAATACCCTCTACCTCCTAAGGTAGAGGGTTAGAGCTTCAATATCATTTTTCTTTGTTTCATCAAGTTCCCAACTCTCTCTACTTTCTCTCTCTAAAACTTCACCCATACGCCTACTTATGTTATGATATGATGTGTTTGTGGAATCCAATATGTTACAAATGGTATCAAGAGCCATGTTTTGATCACTCATCTTTCATGTTCTTGGATTTCTAGTGGATTTCATAAGGTTTTTGGGTTTGAATGAGTTTAGAGTAGTTTGCACCATTTGGATCATTTCTAGTGTTAAAGTTTGGATTTTGATTGTACTTTTGTGTTTAGAATCATCATAAATGTTTAGGTTTTGATTTGTAAGCCTTGAATCATCATGGTTGGGGTTTTTTTGGATTGAAAAGTGGTGGTTTTTGAATATTGGTACAAAGCGAGTTGAGTCTCGTTGTGATATTCTTGCTTGCGAGTTGTCTTGTTCTGTGAAGCGAGTTGTCAAATAAGCAAGTTGTACCTTAAGCGAGTTGTCGCTTAAGTGAGTTATCTTGGAAGCGAGTTGTCAGCTTATGCGAGTTGTCACTTAAGTGAGTTGTGCCCTAAGCGAGTTGTTGTAGAAGCGTGTTGGGTTTTATGCGACTTGACTATTAAGCGAGTTGTCTCTTTATGCGACTTGTCTATTAAGCGAGTTGTCTTCAAAGCGAGTTGATCAGGGTGCGACTTGTCAAGTATAGTACTTGTCTATTGAGACTTGTCATTTCGTCGTGTTACATTTTACGATTTTTCTTTTGATTTAGTAAAATCCCGTGAAAGAATCTATTTCCCAGTTTAATCAAAGAATTATAAAATCCTGTAGAATCTGTAATCATGTCTACCAACGTGCCTACAATCATCTCTTCTGTAGTTGAGGACGTTCAAGCTGCAGGATAAGATACTCGTCCACCCATGTTAGACAGAACCGATTATGACTCATGGGCTTAACGAATTAGATTGTACTGCTTGGGTAAGGAAAATGGGGTTAACATTCTCAAATCAATTGATGAAGGACCGTACCAAGTTGAGACTACCAGAGACATACTTGAAACTGCTGCTGATGGCTCAGTAACATTAGGATTGGATAGACCAAAGACATATGATGAACTTACTGATAAGGAGAAAAAGAGATACGATGCTGATATTAGGGCCTCAAACATTGTACTTCAGGGTCTACATAAGGAAATCTATAAGTTAATCAATCACAACACTGAAGCCAAAGTTGTTTGGGACAATGTCAAGATGCTTCTCTCCGGTTCAGAATTAACTAAAGAAGATAGAGAGTCTCAACTGTATGATGATTTTGAGAACTTTAAGATGAACCCAGTGGGAAATGTCACTGAATACTACGTGAGGTTCCACAAGCTTGTGAATGACATGAGGAATATCAAAATGACCATGCCAAATATTCAGCTCAATTCAAAGTTTGTGAACAACATGAATCCCGAATGGCACAAATTTGTCACTTCAGTCAAGCTAACCAAAGGTTTGAGGCACACTAACTATGAGCAATTGTATGCATACTTGCTTTAGAATGAGAAACATGCTATGTTTGAACGAATGATCCTAGAAAAGTTCAAAACCAATTATGGTGATGCAAGCTCGTCGAATGATTCAACTGCATTCTACACAAATGTAGGAATAACCACCAAAGCATCTCAAGTGATACCAACTGGTAATGGTAATCACAAACTCATTCCAGATCCAGGGTATAAGCCTCCAGATTCAGACACATTCATGGAACATCTTGTTAATCAATTGGCTTTAATGGTCAAGCAGAACTTGAACCTCACCCCACACACCAACAATCATAGCAGAACTGTATCCAATCTTCACAATCATGCTACGGTTAAAGACGAAAAGGTAGTGGTGCAAAATGTGCAAGGAAGACAGAATGCATACCTTCCACATAATGAGCAAGGGAATGTTGGTGCTGGATATGGGAATGCTGGTGCTAGTTATGGGAATGCTGGCGATGGTGGTGGATATATGGGTAATCAGAATCATGGAAGGAACATGGCTCAGGGTCAATTAAAACCCATTAAATGCTACAACTATGGTGGAGAAGGACACATCGCAAGGAATTGTACTCTTCCAAACGTCCACAAAATGCAGAGTACTTCAGGGACAAGATGCTACTGGTGCAAGCTCAAGACAGTGGAGCTATGTTGAATGAGGAAGAATTGCTATTTCTTGCTAAGGAAAATGCCAGAACTTATGATACTGATGTGAATGAACAGCCAGTCCAGGGTATGGGTCAGAACAATCCCAATGCATTTCAAGTCGCAGACTGTGACGCATTTGATTCAGATGTTGATGTTGAACCAACTGCCCAGACCATCTTCATGGCTAATATCTCACGAATGGTAACTCCAAGGGCTTCTTCACCAAAACAGACCACTCCTTCTAGGGAATCTATCATTTCAGAGGTATTGAAACTATACGATGAGGTTGATGTGCAAAAGACGCATGACAAAGTACAATCAACTGAAATTATTGAATCAGATATTGAAAATATGGGTAATAGCAATGTTATCCCATATGATCAATATGTGAAACAAAATGAAAGTGAAATTGTACCAAGTAATGCATCTTCTGCAGTCAATGATGATTATGTTTTTGATGAATTCATTGCATGTGCCCCTGATGATTCTATTACCTCTGAACTAAATACCTATAAAGAACAAGTTGCCATATATGAACAGCGTGCTAAATTTGAATTGACCACCCGTGAGCAGGAGATGGATAACCAAATACGTACGGTTATCAGAAAAATTCATTATAGAGAAGAAACGTTAAAACAAGAGTTAAAATCCTTACAAGAAAAGCTCAATAAAACTGTTAAGCAAAAGCAAGAACTTCAAGAAAGTGTGAAAGCGCTTAAACAGGAATTTTCTGCTAAGGAATCAAAACTTTTAAATGACTTTTCCAACCTAAAGACTTTGAAAAACAAACTTGAAAACAAATTGTACGTACAAGGAACACCATTCAGACTGCTCACATGATGACTAAGCACAGAGTCTTAAGCGTTAAGCATAGTATTCCTCTTGTTGATGAACCAAGTCTTGAGATTGGTAAGAAAGCAAAAGCTGCTCAAAAAGTAATCTATGATGGTAATGAAATTCTTAAACCTAGACAAATGCCTACACATGTTGAGTGCACTGAGGAGGATAGAGAATTGGAAGAAGTCAATAGAGTGAAATCTGATAAGAAATTAAATGATCCTTTGTGTATCAAGTATAACATAAAATCTAAACCCCATGATTACACTAAGGAAAATTGGATTGCCTTAAACAAGTTTAGACCTCAAACACAATTAACACCAGAACAAGTTTTTTGGAAGAAAGACATGGATAAGTAAAAAGCTGATGAACTTATTGAAAAGAACTCTCCCCTTAGGAAAGTGCCCCCTGCTACTGTGTATCCTCAAAATACACCAATGCATCTAGTACCTAGAACTCTTCCCACTAAAAGCAAGACCTTAATTAGCCTATATGTTGTATACCAACTATTCGTTGATTTCGAGAAAACATGTAAGAAGAGAATCACACCCACAGAGATTACTGAAGGGGAAAGGGGTTTTGAGCAAACTAAAGAATGCTATTTAACTAAGGTCATGCCTTTCTTTAAACAATTAAAAAATCAATTTGAAAGTCTTCAAAAGGGTATAAATTCAGAGATTAAAGAAATGGAAAAGGAATTTGATAACATGATAATTGAGGTCAATGATTATGAACGTGAACTCAAATGTAATAAAATTGAAAGGAAGAATCTGCATATCTTAAATGAGAACTTGATTTCTAGTTGTGTTGCTCAAGATGTGTTTTATACTGTTACGAAGTATTCTATTACTGCTTCTCAATTTTATGAATTATCTGTTGCTTTGAAAGTTTCCTATGATCGTGTCATTGAGCTTCAAAACAAAAACTCATAACTAAATGTGAAAATAGAAAAGGATGATCATGATAACTTGGTAAAATATTTTTCTAAGTTAGAAGTTGAACATTTCAATTTGCAACTAAAATATCAACAGCTCAAAGAAAATGTTAAAACCTCAAATATCAAAACATCCTCGGATGTTCCTGAGTTTGATGTAGTTTTTGAAATAAACAAACGGGACGAACATATTCGAGCTCACTATAACAAGATCATAATGATGAAAACCCAAATTTCACAATTAAAGGGTGAAAAGAACAATGTGAATGGCTCCCAAATGCCTCATCCTTTAGATTCTCAGTACTCTCAAAACTTTCATCTTCAAAACATCATTAATGAATTACAACAAGAAAATGAGAGTTTTCTAGAAGAAAATGAAAAGGTTAAACGACAGTTTAAAAAATTATATGATTCAATGAAAGTCACTCGTGACAAGAACAATGAAAAAATAACTTCTTTGCAAAAGGAAATTGAGAATCTCAAGAGTCAGGTAAAAGGGAAAATGCCACTTGTCTGTAAATGGTTTCCCAAGTATCACATCTCCTAAAAACCCATCAATGATGCCCTTCACATTTTCCAAGATCATGAAATCACACCTATATGTGAAGTTACCTACGAAGACATGCAATCCTTTAACCCTCCCCACATAGTTACTTGTTTTCCTAGGGCGAAAGGGGTCCCTCATAGGTTCTAGATTTTTGCTCATGATCCAATTGTAATAGAGTCTAGACATTATATTCATGGGTGCCTTATAGTCAATGTAAGTGTGATCCCTATATAAGTATCCAATCATACACGGTATCTTGATGTTTTTAGGGTTTCCCTTTCTTATGCGAGGCTCGAAAGGCGGTCTTGGGAAGTTAACCACGTTATAGTGATAGGAGGTTTCCTTCCCTTTAGGGTATGAATCAAAATACTCCCTAAGTTCTTCCTCCTCCTTACTACCCTCTATAATTTCTAACACCTTATAATCTCCATCTTCTAGGTCATCATCCGAATCACTTGAGGTCGAATCACTATCTAAAGGGTGAGTAGATTCCTTAAGGGCTTCCTCAAGCGTATTTTCAATCATCCTATTTAGTTTCCTAAGCTCTCCAATTTCACTAATAATTCGAGCTCGAAGTTGGTTGGCAGAGGCTGGGTCAAGCGGTGGGTACTTGTTTGGTGGTGAAGTGTTGTTTGGCGAATTATCACTTTCCATGATGAAAAGTGATGGGATCACGAACAAAGGTCACGAAGAAGGGGGATAGACTATGAGAAAGCTAAAAATGAGAAAAAATTTACTTGATAGGAATCAAGAAAAGAAACTTAAACGAGGTGGACTACTAACTAGCTATTCTATTCCCCGGCAGCGGCGCCAAAAACTTGATAACGCTACACGCGTCGTTCGGGGACAAAGGAACTTCCTTTTCTTCGAGCAAGTTTTATAACACCCTAGGCAGTGAACCTAATCGTTGTAGTGTAGTATTAGGGTAAGCCACGGGTATTGATATCGTTCTCTAGGGGAATAGGAATGATAGTGTGTTAGGAATTAGAAAATTCCATAGTAAAGAGTCGGTCACCCCAAGTGTTATCTAGCATAAGTTAGCTCGTAGACAAATCGTTAGTTACGTTATTTACTGTTTTATTAGTTAGTTATTAGCCTAGTTTAGCATAGTGTAACACCGTGGAGGAAGGACGGGTCTTTACCCACTGTATACATGATCCACAGGCCGTCAGGAGGTCGTTTAGGTTGTAAGCTATAAATACCCTCTACCTTCCAAGGTAGAGGATTGGAAGTTCTAATCTAACCTTTTACACTTTTGTTTATCTCTCTAGAATTCCCTCTCAACTCTCTTCATCTATCTAAAATGGCTTTCTTGTTTAATCATTGTCCTAGACCACCCGAATCATCAAATAACATAATATTCACGATCCTACAATTGGTATCAGAGCCAGGTTATGTTGTTTGTGTTGATTCTAATGGTTTTTTATATGCGGTTTGGTTGATTCATTGTTGTGTGTTGATGCTGTAGTTGTTACATGGTTAAGTGTGTTATCTGATTTGGAACATGTTTATTGTTTTTTGATTGAACAAGCAAACTGCATTTTAAACATGTCTTGGTATAATTTTTTATCTCAGTTTCTATATCTGTTTTGGTGGTCAAATACAACATAGTAAACTGTCTCTACTACTTGGATTGTGGGTCATATGGTCATATTCTTGGGAGGTCTAAACCAGTCATCATGGAAACATTTCTTATGCTGTCTTTCTAGTCACGTCTGCTTATTTATCACTGTTATAAATGGTCATGTCCTTGAGGTCGAATACGGGTCAAAATGGTTTTTATCTTTATGCTGCTTCTAGGTTATTGTACTATGCGAGTTGACTGGTTTCATATATGCGAGTTGTTATCACTCTGTCCAGATTCTATGTACTCAAAGCGAGTTGTCCATTTTGATCAAAAAAGTGTCGTAGTTTTTTTACTTTTGAGTAAAAATATGTTGAGCGACTTGTCAAAGTCTTTTGGTCAAATTTTTGTCACATTCAGTATGTCCTGATTCAAAGTTTCTAAAGCAAGCTGTAAGAATCTTTCAAGCGAGTTGTTTGACTTTTTAGTCAAATGCGAGTTATCACAGTTATGGGTCAGATATTGGTTATGCGAGTTGCTTAAAACTTTTTGAAATATATGAGAGTTGTGGACTCGCATTCTTTAATGCGAGTTAAGTACTAATGTTTATAAAGCTAGTTGGGTCACGAGAATAGGGTCAATTGCGAGTTGATGACAGAAGCGAGTTGGGTTAAAATGCGAGTTGACTCTTTAGTCAACTGAGACTGGATTAAGATTATGCGTCTTGACTATGACATAAAGGATGAAGAAGAAGCAAACTTGACCTTAACTCTAATCATAATACCACATGACTCAAATCAAATCACCAGACTCATGACCTCAGTTTACCAAATCAAATCCCAATCATAACCTGAACTAGACAAAACTCATTCAATCAATCAAGACTCATAACGAACTTTCAATGAATCTCAGAATTCATTCGTGTATGGTGATAGATATATATCAAAACCTTTGAAAATGCCCTCAACACGATTCATGTTCTTCACATATTCTACTGGTTAATTTTTTATTTTCGAACATCATAAGAAAAGAGTACAACAACTTAATATGCTATCCCCTTCCCTCATGTTTGATTGGTTCAAAGAAACAAATACAAACAACATAAATATGATAAACCTACCTATTCCTTGGTTTTGATCTCGAAACTGGTCACGACACTCGAGCCATCCCTGTGGCGAGGTAAAACTGAGATGATATTTGGTCATCGATTCATATACTACATCTTTGCTTGATGTAAAATATTGTTGAAACATGAGATGATGTAATTTGTGATGGAGGCGTACAAATGTGTAGTTATCGTTGGGTGGTGAGAAAAATTAGGATGAGATGGAGGCAGATTTACTTGGAGAGATTTCTGGATATGCATCAAAAAGGGGGGCGGATTTAGTTAGGTTACTGATAACGTTTGATTGTGTGAGATTTTTTAGGGCATGAGTGATATTTGCTGCGTTTTATACACCGTACATTTAGGGTTTGAATTTGTTTCTAATGGGCTGTGATATGTTTCCAATATGGGCCTCATGCATTTGGAGATTGTCCCTTGTGAATAAACGAATATGTATGGGCCAAACGAATATTAACTTCGATTGGATGTGGACGTTTTGCACTTGGGGTGTAATAATGGTATGAGATGTCATCACTTAACACCAGATCGGATTTCATCTCATGAAATATTTTGGATTTGGGCGATGTGATTATTTACTCAAAGACGTTGTAGTATTTGAGTATTGCTGAATTTGGGTTTTATCTGGATATGATCGTTTTGAATCAAATTGTATTTCGTGGTTTTGGACTTGAATTGTTAATTGGTCGGACATTGCATGCAAATGAATTGGGCCGTGATTTCTTATCATTTTTTGATCCGAGTGTATGTTTTGTGAAATGGACACTTGGATAATGTTTGTTAGTTTTGGATTTTATGAGACTGAGTTTGATGAGATTTTGATTATGAGATTTGTGTTATGCGATTTAATGATGAGATTTGTTGAAAAGATCTGTTGATAAGATTTGATGATGATGAGATTCAATAGGTTATGAGGTTTGGTACTATGGTGTATACAGCTTCACGGAGTATATTATGTCATGGCTTGAAGTGTTTTTTTGAAAATGTTGACTACGGGGCTGTTTGGACGATATATCTCATTTGGATTTGAAGTGAGGTTTTTCCGGGCACATTTACTTATTTCGTCTTCTTTCTTTCTACCCTTCCGCGAAGATGACTTGTTTGGGCATTTACAGAGTGTGATAAAGACTTGGCTATTTAGTTACGGTTGTGATTCTTTCTAGCTTAACTCACAACGTAGCTATCACTTCGGTGTCTCACTCAGCTGAGAATGTCAAGAGGTTTTGTACATTGGGTACACTGTTTCTTGTTCACGAGGATTAGTACAAGTTTAAGTAACAAATCTGGGGAATTCTACATCATGTTCGAGTTTGATATATCGGGTTTACTTCTCCATGTGGTCACAGCAACAGTCGACAGAATGCGTGAAGGATGTGTTTACCAAAGTGATTGATTGGATGGTTGATGATGTTGTTGATGTTGGATTTTGAACCACTGATGAACCGCTGCATGTTCCCCTAAAACAGATATTCACCGAAACCATGGTTGTCATAACTCATTCAAGCTGACATTGTTTACGGTTTTGTCTTGATTTTGTAAAATCCCGCAAAAGAACCTATTTCTCGGTTTATATCATAGATTTGTAAAATCCCGTGACAATGAAAACATCCTGGTTAAAGTAATGAGCATTTCCGGATCTATCTTACGGTTTATTCTTTGTTTTGTAAAATCCCGCGAAAGAAACTATTTCTCGGTTTAAACCATGGAATTGTAAAATCCCGTGATGATGGAACCATCCTGGAGAAAGGAAAGTGTAGGTCGGGATCCTTTCTGATGCTAGTGCTACAGTTTCTACTTCGAAGAAGGGATAAAAGGGTGTACTTCATGAATTGGATGTGTGTTTGGATATTCGTCATGGCAGTTTGGTTATTACATGGTTTTACGGGGTTATGTGCTTTTAACCATGGTCGGGATGAAACCATTATCATAGTTCACTTAAAATGTCAAAGGAGGCTAGATTTGAGCTTTTAACCAAGAAGATGTGACAACGGAGTTAATTCACTATTGTTTATTTGAGGTTGAAGTGAAATATCACGGGCGAGTGTACTTAGTATATGAAGGTATCGGGGATGGTTGGATGAAGATTCTTCATGATCCTTGTTCGAGCTTATTATTAAAAACGAAGACTTGGAAATCTAGTTATTGTTGGGTGTCTTTTACCTTTTCTTTTACCACTTGGGGGAATTGGGCTCATACCACCACAAAATAACTATCACTTTAAGGAGTTACGTTGTAGTGCTCAGTGTCACATTCAATTGTGGATTTTCAAGAGGTAATGTACGTCTTATACTTGATGGTTGGTTGGTTGAAGAGTATAGAGTACATAGAGAGTACTTAGAGATGCTAATGGAAATCGGCACCGCTCTTTGTTACATATGTGCAAGTATAAGTCACGAGTTCGGGTTAGTTTACTTCAGGGTCAAATTCATCATATTGGTTTTTCTCCATCAGCTGTCACGAAAAATAGCCTACTGAATGATAATGGGGTTGATTACAAGTTTTCCAAGAGTAGATGAAAATAGAGAGATTGATGACGTTTGAACACAACAGTTCAAGCCTCGTTCTCTAAAGAAAAGAAAAGTGTACGTTTCAGTGTGCTTTATCTTCTGAAGAAAAGAAATCTTCTTATTATGACCATTCTCATCAACATGCTTCATACTTTTTCCATGTGCTTCAGTCATCAAGTGAACCGGGCTACCATTGATTGTTTTCTTATTCAACTTGCTCCACTATAAGGACGATGGCGACATCATGTGCTAATTTTGCAGGGGAGAAGTGTGAATAGAATACATTTGGATGATTTCACTTATTTAGTCAGGAATGGCAACTTCGTCTGAAATTCTTGAGGGGTAGAAGAAGTATGATAATTCTGCATGGTTGATTGTTATCTGAGAATAAATGGTCAAACGGCTCCAAACTCATGTAAGAACCGAGCTTCTTCTTATCGGGTCATCTTTACATGGAGTTTCTTCTAAGAGTCGTTGGTTGACATCTTCACTCGGATTGATGAGTTTATCGATAAAGTGCTTTCGGTTAATGCTTCACGTATACATCAACATGATGATTCCAAACAATCTCTCTGTTCTTGTTTGATGTGATTGGTAGTTTGGTGTTACCATCTTGTGTGTTCGTTGCGGCCTGATTGCTGATTTCCTTGATGAACATCTTTCTGTTCTTGTTTGATTGGGAGGGATTTTAGTTAAGGGGATTTGCAAGATGTAAGTTAATCGGGATGCTTTTTGGTGGGATGCTTTTTGGTGTGAGTTGAAGATGTTAACTATCTATTCCCCAACTGCACAATCTTAAAGAAGGTCGAGTCTACAGTCTGTTCTACATTTTCTGCTGCATGTTAGAAGACTAAAGACGAGTTGCATTTGATTATCCAAAGACTTCTTCATATTCCGGGCATTGTCAGTTTAGGGGAGAGCACTAATTGGGGGAGAGTGAAATGTCTGATTTAATCCCTAATTAGACTTGCTCATATTCTACTTCAGCAAGTTGATTCCTACAAGATTACAAGTGTTCTTCTCAAAAGATTTCATATATACGAGCTTACATAGAGTTGCTGATTCTGAAGTATCAAAACCAACAAAGGGGAAGGAGACACGTATCTAAACGCGAGTAAACTTGATGAACTTAAGACTTCTAAGTAATTGAAGATATCCCGGGAAGACAAATGTGATTACCGCAGAGAAACTCAAGGTTTGGCTCATGGCGAGTAAACTTGATGAACTTAATTCTTCTAAGTGATTGAAGATATCCCGGGAAAACAAATGTCATGACCGCAGAGAAACTCAAGGTTTACTCATCAAGGCGTTTAGTGTTCTTATTCCAACTATGTGGGGGAAGAGATGGAAGAGTTAGTTTCTGAAGATGAAAGAGGTACACAAGTGTGTGATGATTTTGAGGTTATCACAATCATCAGGGGAGAGAGATTGTGTACATTGGGGATGCTCAGCTGTTTTACTTGAGGGCTTAATCAGTGATTCAGAGATATAATCACATATTCTGGTGTTGACATCCGCAGATATTGTCACCCGCAGAGATAATCAGTGATTCGGCCTGCTTCTTCAATGTTATCGGTTATTATCTCTTTGGGCATTCGGGTACTTCGGGTTCTTGAGCTTCATACACTTTCTTCAGGGGGAGAGAAAAGTATACATCGGGGTTATTCTTTGGCTATTGGACTTAATCTGCTACTTCGATGGTATAAGTTTCTTTGTCTTCGGGTATGTGTATTCGGGTTTGTGAGCTCTAGTCTAAGAGACTGACTGCATCAATTCATCTACTTGGGGGAAGTGTTCTCTTGACACCTTTTGGAATGGATTGCTTCAGACTTCAGTGGAATGAAATTTGAGAAGAGTTATTTATGTGTGGGATGATACGTTGCTGTTCTTATATTGGATGATATAACCTCGAACAAAGAATCACGGTGATTAGTCTAAAAAGGAGCAGCAGGATCGATGATAATGGTGTGCTTCTTTGTACACCTGGCTAATGGAAGCTTGAAAGAAAGCTTTGAATCTGCTCAGCTAAAGGATTTTCGGTTTGGGGGGAAGCTGCCAAAGTCTCACTTTCAGATGGTTCAATTTCTTTCTTCAATGCAAGAGCCTCAGAAGCTTTGGTGGTGAATATTTAAGAGATGATGACTTCTATCTTCTACAACGGGGCTGCTCGATATCCTTATCTCGGTACTCGTATCATCATCTTCTTTAACTATATTATCTTCTCTATCTTTGTATATATTTTTTAAAAACCAAATACAAAAATATAAAACCAGCAAAACAAAATAGAAAAATATAAAATCTTCAAAAACCCATAAAAATAAGAAAATTTGAAAAATACCAAAAATATGTTTTTCTAAGACATGTCTTCTGGTATCGATAACATCTACGGTCTTAGAAATGTCATTCAATAATGGCACGGGACCATAGATGAATTTCGAGCAGGAGGTCTAAATATTCCTTTCAAAACATGTCACATACTATGGCTTACAGTTATTTCAGACTGTAACCCGCGCTTCATAAATGGCTTACAGTTACTTCAGACTGTAACCCGTGCTTAAACTATGGTTGCTATCATTTCAGATAGCAACCCGCTCTTAAAAGGAAGGAAAGTGCTACGCTTAAACGTTTTTCACAAATTTCGTGCACTTATCCTAAAACAAAATGAGGAAAGTATGCCGAAGGACTGCTGTTCCTACACAAATGTTTTTCCGTCTATAATTCTTCAGAAAAATATTTGTTGTGTTCAAAATGGTGGTAAATGAGTTCCTTGAAAAATCAATCAGAATCAGAGTTTTCGTATTAATTTGCAAACTCAATCAATGACTTCTGTGCTTTTAAAATTTTTCAAAAAATAAGTCATTGATTGAGGGGGAGAATGTTTTCAAATCTATATCATCTAACGAGCTTTCTTAATTATCCTACGTGCTTAATTAAAAATGATATTTGCCTGTGTCGAAGGACTAGGAATTTAGGATATGATTGTTAGGTTTAGATGATTAGAGTTTGAATAACACATAAACCCCATGCCTTATATGATCTGATTGTTATGTTGAATTGGCTTTAATTAGTCGATTGCTGTTATGGGTGATGTCGACCACCATATATATGTATGTGTGTTCACTAACGTATGCAGGTATATTGGTTATAAGAATGTTCCCGATCCGGATCCCACAATTGAAGATGATTGGATGCCGAAAGGAAAACAAATGAAGAAACGGAGCTTAATTGGACTTCTATGGAGAGTTGGCATATATGCAACGTAAGAGGTCTCACTGCATCAACAGATGGTTTTCTTCTAAGTGATTGAAGAAACGGAGCTTAATTTGACCTCAGTTGGCATTAAAATGCAACGTAAGAAGTCTCACTGCATTTGCAGATGGTTTTTCTTCCATGCCTTACAGCAACAACATCAACAGATGCAGCTCAACCACCTAACGTATCTTTGTGCAGGATACCATTTTTAAACAATTTTGAGAAAATTTGATTAAATTATTTTGAAAATGGAAAATATTGTTTTGAAAATTAATTGGACTTAACTTTGAAAATCACCGGACTTCATTTTATCAAAACTTAAGTCACTCAATCAACGACTTCGGTCATCGATTGAGGGGGAGAGTGATTTAATTTAAAGTATTTTCAAACAATATATCTTCAAAAGAGTCCGTTTGTACGTTAAAATGTGGTGATCTAAAGATTTAATGTTATGTCATGGTATGATTTTTTCTTTTGAATCAAGGTCTTTCAAAATGAAATTTTTTCTGTTCTGGTTTGATTGTGAAATTTTTTTATTTTACTAAAAGATCTCTTAAAACTATCA
The DNA here is from genome assembly GCA_019973895.1 of Chrysanthemum seticuspe. Classification (NCBI taxonomy): domain Eukaryota; kingdom Viridiplantae; phylum Streptophyta; class Magnoliopsida; order Asterales; family Asteraceae; genus Chrysanthemum; species Chrysanthemum seticuspe. Next base: position 174,702,909 of record BPTQ01000007.1, read on the forward strand.
TACCTGACACTAACAATCTTTAATGTCTTAAATTGGTCCTTATCTATCATTATTCAAAATTAAATCTTGCCACGTCTTTCCCTAAAACTTTTCTAAATGATTTAAACCAGATGGGATCACAAATCTCAATTGGTTTGAAATTTTTGATCGGGGGAGAGATAGTGATTTAAATCTCTTATCTGTTTAAATGGAATTGGTTTTAGTCCTTTAAAGGCACTCCTGCCTCCATGTGCCAAACGATTTCAAATACACGATGCACATGTTGAGGAGGAGGATTTATCCAAAAACATGATGAGTATTTAAACCTGGCCACATATTCTCCAATGTTTTATAAACCTTATTAAATCACATGGGATCCAAAATCTCAAAGGGTTTGATATTTTTTATCGGGGGAGAATTTGTGATTTAATAATGAAATCTGATAATTGATGATCGATTTGATTCAAATGTGCAGGCTGCTCTCTCATATGTGCTAAACGCTTTCGAATCTCGAAGCACATATTGAGGGGGAGGAAATGGTTTCTAAATAGTTTTTTGTGATCGTGATTGTACTTCAAATGAACTCTTGCCTCTATGTGATAAAATGATTTCAAATATTCTATGCACATATTGAGGGGGAGAATTTACCAAAGAAAAATCGAAGGCTTTTTCTAAAGATATTGTGATCAAGAAATTATTTCAAAGAACTCTTGCCTCCATGTGCCAAACAATTTCAATATTATATGCACATGTTGAGGGGGAGCATTTCTAAAAGATCAAAACTATTAAGGTACAAAATGCTTTGATTTTATATCACAAGTACCTTGATTGATTTTCCAAATGATTTTTCAATTGGTTTCGAGAAGGAAAGAACAATACCAAAAGACCGACCAATTTATTTTATGCATGGTGTTATAAGGATGGTTAGGTTAGGTATTCATTCCCACGATCCCGCCAGAGCCGGAGGGATCTACCCAGGGACAATCCACTAGATAGTGTAGAGTCCTTAGGTATGATGAAAAAAGGAGAAAAATGAGAATATAGGAAGAGTGCGGACTGAGACAGAGCTAGTACTGGAATAAACCCAACAAGGTTCTAGTTATGAAGTCTCGGTAAGCACTGAAGGGGTTGAAGAATGAAAAATAAATGAATATGAAAAGGGTGAAAAGAAATAGCCCTCCAATAATTCAACCTTAGGGCAGAAACTGGGTTCAATACATATGCTACTGGTGTTTACTAAGGTAACACTGGTATTGAAGACAAGACATCATGGACCCAGTGATGCACTGCACTAAACTTCCCAAGCTGCTCAAGTTCCTCTTAAAAGGGCTTGTTTCATTCTCACGGGGAACCTGCATAATCTATCGACTTTCTCTTAGAGATTGTTGATATTGAAGAAGGAGACCCTCTCCCTAGTCTCCAGCATAGGAACCAAATGTGCACAATTGAGTCTAGAGCCAAGAGATCATCCACAATATCTCGTTAGGACACAAAATTAATGAAGACTTGCTGTTTCACACAATGTGGAAAGTAAGAATATATTAAGAGTCCTACGCATTATCCTTGTGGTATTGCCAGAACATCCGAGTGATATGTAAAAATATTCACATGAAGATGGAAATCCTTCTAGAGCCAACATCTAAGAAGTTCTTGGTGGGTGACATGTGAGATCTTCTCGTAAGATCAAGCTTGTGACAACTGGATAGAAACGATGGGGCGATTCATTATTGAATCAACCTTGGTCCAGGAATGGAATTGACTAATACTTTTGGAAAAACCGTTCGGTGTGCAAATCTTCTTTTCTCTAGCACATCGAATGTGTATTCATGTTTCAAACTCAAAAAGTATATCTGATTGAAAAATACTTTTGGAAAAACCGTTCGATGTGTGAATCTCTTCTTTTCACTAACACGTCGAATGTGTACTCTTTTCAAATACAAAAAGTGTTTTTGATTGAAAATTGATCTTTCTTATAAAACCTTCATTGTATTGCAAAACTCTTTCTTCAAGCAATACTCGATTGTTTTCAAATCATTTTTCATCAATCAGTAAATCTCAATTTGCTAGTTCACTCACTCCGTGTTGTCTTCTTTGAGACGTTCCGATTTGAGAATGGCTAGAGCAGCTGCGAAACCCTGTCAAGGAGATTCTTAGGAATCCTACCTGATCACAAGCAGTACTTGTACTGATCAACGAGGAACCGTGGGCCGTGTACCTCAATTCAACGAAAGTGATCAAAGACACTTTCGTGTGTTTTATTGCTAACTGTTGTTTGCAGGTACATTTGGACGGTTGCAGCTGATCAGAATTGAGGAGTCAATCCAAAGCCGCATGCTCACAACATCCACACTTAATTGAAGAAATCATGATTGGTGCATATCTACATAACCTGGTTCTGATATGTTTATACTATGCTTCTACTACGCTGCTACAAATATCATGAACCAGTAAAGCTTCCGCTACTCTGATGGAAAGATGTCATGATCCAGAAAGTGTGAGCATGTCGGTCCAAAAGTCACAACATCACATGAAGGCAACACAACTATGGATGATCCAGAGAGATTTACTGTGACTGATGATCTCAATGAAAGCTCGAAGATCATCAATGATGTGGATCAGTTAAAGGCCTGTACTTAAAGTACAAAGCATTCGGACTTTGAAGTTGCACTACTTAAGCACAAAGATTGCGGAATTGAAGAATTGAAGTCTACGATCTCAAGAACAAAGTAAAGAGTAGAATGCTAGGATTCGAAATGTAAAACATGGGGTGACCTCCCTTAGGGGGAGATTGTTAGGAATTAGAAAATTCCATAGTAAAGAGTCGGTCGCCCCAAGTGTTATCTAGCATAAGTTAGCTCGTAGACAAATCGTTAGTTACGTTATTTACTGTTTTATTAGTTAGTTATTAGCCTAGTTTAGCATAGTGTAACACCGTGGAGGAAGGACGAGTCTTTTCCCACTGTATACCTGATCCACAGGCCGTCAGGAGGTCGTTTAGGTTGTAAGCTATAAATACCCTCAACCTTCCAAGGTAGAGGGTTGGAAGTTCTAATCTAACCTTTTACACTTTTGTTTATCTCTCTAGAATTCCCTCTCAACTCTCTTCATCTATCTAAAATGGCTTTCTTGTTTAATCATTGTCCTAGACCACCGGAATCATCAAATAACATAATATTCACGATCCTACATAGTGAGAAGTTACTATGCTAAGGTTGGGGTTGAGGAAGATTATTTTTTATCTTTTTTTGTTTTTTAGAAATTGAAAAGGTACGAATTTCAGGGTTTGGATTTGGGGGTTGGTATTTCTACCGATTACTCTACTTATCTAATTATCTAATCTAAGGTGTATGTAGTCTATGTCTAATTATTGTGTGCTCGTATGATAGTTTAAAGATGTGTTCACTTAGGTTTTATTACTCCTTAATTATCTCCTATTGATGGTTGAATTATCACGTCCTTATTCTTAATCGTTTTGTGTGTCTAAAGTCGTAGGGTATGCGTTTGTCCCTAACTCTTTGAAACTACCAAAGGGTCTCATCTACAAAATCTCTAGGAATTATAAACTCTAACTCTAAGGTACTCTTTGGATGGCTTAGCCTACAACTACTCTAGGTGTCATAGTCTAAGGTTGACAAAGATTAATCAACCATTAACTACACAACGAATGACCTATCGCATTACTAGATCATTAACAATTCAGATAAGAGACAACCAATCAATATTCAATAATTAAGTTTCATATTCCCTAAGCAAACACATAAGTAAATTAGCCGGACATGGAGAACATGCAAGCATACACACAAATAATTGAAGACATAATTGAATTAATGAAGTAAAACACTTATCTTATGGTAAGATAGGGTTTGGAACCCTAAAATACTGTACAAGACAGCCTTGGTTCGGTTTAGGTTTTTACTCCAAAAGACTACTTTCTAAAACTGAAAAATTTGGATTCTATATATAAGATTACAATCGCGACGGCGTCACCTTATGATTTGTGACGCCGTCGGGTCGCCGTCATTAGGGTTTCGTCTTGGCCACATTAGTCTTGTGACGGCGTCACCTTATGCTTGTGACGCCGTCCCCTTCAGTCTCTGATGTCGTCTGGATCAAATCTAGGCCGTCTGAGTTGTGACGGCCTACTCTTTTAAAGCGTCACACCGTCACTTGAAAATATGCAATTTGGCTACTGAGCCATCACAGAAGTGCTCCGACGGCGTCGCAATTAACACCTGACGCCGTCCCCTTGTATTTCAGCAGCTTGAGTGTCTCGATTCTTGACTTTGGCCATTTTCTTCGTATATCCGCGCCTTTTCGTCGAAATAAGTGCCATTCCAGCAATTTGCCTTCAAGAGACCTAAAAATTGAAAAGGAACGATATTATGTAATAACGGATACAAAAGTGATCAAATAAGGGCTTAAACGACCCCTCAAAAAGGTACATTTTAAAACCTTATCAGAAACAAAGAAAGAACAATTGAAAAGAGATTATGATACCAAAGGTGTATCGAATGGAAGGGAAACAAGAGCCAAAAGGAACTCCATGATCAGCCACTCTTTGAACCGAACCCGCGACAAACTGAACCAAAACAACCACGACTTCTTGAATTCAAACCCCATGACCACAGCCAGTCTTTGAACCCTTATCAAACTCCCTTTTCCTTGCCTTGATGCCGAATGAAAAGGAGGAACAATTATGTGCCGTCACTTTTTGATTTCTAGGGTTCAATGTGTGATTTAAATGTGTAATTGGTACGTAAATAAATGAGAGTGAATGGGAGGTTAGAAATGATATCAATGGGATTAAATGGGGGAGTTATAGGGCGTTATTTTTTGCTGAGTAAAAGGGGGAGGAGATCAAAACCAATTCAATATTCTTGACTTTCCAAATGTAGTGGTTATCATTTAAATTAAATGTGTTTTGCAACTTATATATAATTCGGTCCATATAACTTTATAACGTATGATATATGTAAGGTGTGACGATTTATTTATCTTGTATTAGCTCAAGTATTATTACATTGGTGCCAATGCGGATTAAGGTATGATAATTATTTCATGATTTAGGTTAAAGTATATTTAATGAGCTCGAAGTATTATGCATAGTTTACGTATTTAATAAATATTAAATTTAAGGGGTAAAATGGTCATTTCACAGTTGTCAGAATTTTAGGGTTTTACAAAATCTAACACAACTAATGATAGAAACTATGTTAAAATGTATTAAAGATTATTCAAAATCTAATCTTTAATATTAAGAAGAATTCTTTAATGGAACAGTAACCGAATGAACACAAATCAACAAACAAGCTTTAATATGATACGAATACTCTAAAAGTATTAGGGTTATAAAACCTTGAAGCTAAATGGCTATGTGTTTCTGTACCAAGATATATCTAACTCTATGCCCTAGGACCTCCTTTTATACACCAAGGAGTCCTACACAGCTTACAATACTTTCCTAAGTATATCAAATCTTTTTTATAATTATCTAATACATATCTTGTATCAAAAGTTGTCTCATACATATTTGATAAGGATTTAAAACATACGTTTTTAGGGGGTCATTTAAGCCCCAAATCGACACATTTTATATCCGTTAATACTTAAAATCATTCCTTTTCACATTTTAGGTCTTTTGGAAGCAAAATGCTGGAATCAAGCATATTTGGACGAAAAGGAGCAAAAACATGAAGAAAATGACAAAGTCAAGACTCAAGCAGATTTTAAAGCCCGACGTTGTCCCATCTCAAAGGGTGACGCCGTCACTTGTTGAAGATTTTGATCAAATTACACACGATGGCTCAGGTGAAATTTTTGTTCTACAACCTGAGGGCGTCACGCCTAAACGCTGGAAGGTGTCTCCCTTATTTTCTACACCAGACGCCCAAGAACCATCCTCAGACGACGTCCCTCATGAAGACTGATGGCGTCACACTTATCAACTGACACTATCCCAACGATGACTTGACCCAAACGAAAACCTAATCACGGCGACCTGATGGCGTCGTTAGCAAAAGGTGACGGCGTCATTAGCAAAAGGTGACGCCGTCGCATTTGTAAATCAATATATAGAATTTGTTTTTTTTGCATTTAGGGAGGTAGAACTTTGGAGAGCAAACCCTAATTCGGTTGTAGTTCGACTAGGACAGTATTTTAGGGTTCCATACCCTTCTTTACATCATAAGATAAATTTGTTAATCTGTATTATCATTATGTCTACCCCATGTTTAATTTTATGTGTTTATGCTTGCTTATTTACCATGAGTAGCTAAATTATCCTCGTGTTTGCTTAGATCTATGAAACCTAGTTGTTAATTATAGTTAGGTTGTATCTTGTCTTGATTGGTAGACGCTAGAGTAAGGAAAACTGACTTTTTCTTTATTTGTTGCGAGCTTAAACGTCCTAAATAGCAAAAAGCTTAGGAGTGCACCTAGGCCATCATTGTATTTATTGCATGAGTTGTAGCTTGTTGATAATAGAGTATTCGGAGGAGATACTTAGGTACTTGGCGATCCTGGATAGTCTAGAGGAGAGTTACAATTCATAGAACTAGAGAATTAGGCACCCCCTATGACCACACGGAATACAACGCACCAATTAAGATGAGGATGTGACAATACAACCGACCAATAAGAGATGACTAGGGAGTAAGAACATCTAAGTAAACACATTTTTAATTATCATAAAAGCACACCTACATTAGCATAATCTATCCTTGGTTTAATTAGTTAAGTAGTTTTATTAAAAGTAGTTAAAATTGGTAGAAGTACTACCCCCACTCCTATACCCTGAGATATTTACCTTGCTTTCTAAAAACATAAAAGACCAAAAAGAATCTCCCTCAACCTTACCTTCTCATCATACATCTCTTCCTTGCATCTCTATTCCCCTAGAGAACGAATCAACCCCCTAGGCTTACCCTATACTACACTACAACGATTAGCTACATTGCCTAGAGGGTTGTAAAGCTTGCTCGTAGAAATGGAAGTATTTCGACCCTGAAATCTCCCATCAAGTTTTTGGCGCCGCTGCCGGGGAATATAATAGCTAGCTAGATTTCTATCTCGTTTAGGTCTATTCGCTTGATTCCTATCAAGTGAGCTTTTCTTTTTCTTAGCTTCCTTGTAGTTTATCTTTTTCTTTGTATTTTTGTTCATAATCTCATCACTTTTCATCATGGAAGGTGATAACCCACCCAACAACGATCCACCAAATCATCCACCACATCAACCACTTCCACTTAATCAACCACCACTCGACCCGCCAAGAGACCGTACTCTTGGTGAATACTCTAGACCGAGACATCAAGGCTATAGGAATACCATTGAGCTCCCACTTCAAGCTCAAACTACGGCCCTGCGATCCGACACCATCCGGTTGGTGCAAAACGGATGTGCATTCCATGGACTTTGTTCCGAAGATCCTAATCAGCATCTCAAGGATTTCCTAAAAATCGTTGACTCAATTGACCTTGATGCTACTACCTGGGAGACCATGCCCTTGCGTCTCTTCCAATTCTCTCTACGGGATAAAGCTAGTAATTGGCTTGAGTGACTTCCAATTCTCAAGTTGGGATGATCTCACAACCCGTTTCCTTGCCTAATTTTTTCCACCGGGGAGAAATACCAAGCTAAGGAATGACATCTTGATGTTCCAACAATGTCAAGGCAAAACCCTTTATGAGTCATGGACTCAGTTCAAGGAACTTACTCCACAAAGTCCCTCATCACGGCATTGATCTTTGGCTTCAAGTCCAAATCTTTTACGATCATGTCAATCTATCCATGAGGCAAACCACCAACCAAGAGGCCGGCGGTAATCTTAGTGAACTTACCGCGGAAGAGTCGTGGGGTACAATAGAGGACCTTGCCCTCTATGACAACAAATGTTGGAATGACCCCCGTGAGTTGCCCAAAACCGTAAAGGCAATCTCCTTGCCTCTCATTGACTCACAACCTTCTAATCGTAGGATGCTCAAACTTGAAGATCAAGTCAAATTCTTAATGAGTTCCTACGAATCTCCTAAACCTTCACACCAAGTGAACAAAGTCTCTTCCTTGTGCGAGTTATGTAGTGGTCCCCACGACACTCGTAATTGCACGAGACTCTCCGAACAAGATTTCATGGACTACGCATCCTCGCGTACCAACAGAGCGGGAGGAAGATTTGTTAGTGCAAATATTACGATATTTAATCTATACAGTCTTGTTTGTTTTGATTGATGACAAACATGTAACTTGTAATACATAACGTAAAATGTACAAGTTACTTGTAATCACAGTTTGTCTCAACATACATTCAACACCTCTCAATGTCTCAAGTCCTCGTATGTTACAACACATGTTCGTACATGTTTGTTATGTGGCATTATGATCAAACCCATTAACAAATCATTTAGAATGTTTAAAATACGTTTAGAGTCACTAAGTATTTTAATAGGTTAACTATTCTATTTCGAACCTAAGTTTACTTACACTTGACAAAATACATTTTATTTTGACAAGCACTCAACTAGATATTTTTACAAAAGGTAACTAGACATTTTATTAACTAGTTACATACTACATTTTACAAGTTTACTTTGATAAACTTTTTAATCTAAAATAGAAATACATATTACATCATCATCTTTGAAATCCTTGGAAGATCTCTTAATTATTTTGGTTAGATTGTCACTCAATATACCAAATGTGATCTTAGTAAGATTTGGTAATATCTTGGAAAGATTTGAAGAAAGATTTTTTAGATTTTCTGCCAGACACCCACGGCACCAAAAGTTATAAAGGGCGGAACCCTTTTTTGGTTCCTTGGTCTGTGGGCACTGCTGTTCCCTTTTGCCTATAAATAGAAGCCCATTGTTTTAAACTTGTTGTGATAGATCTTTAGTTGTGGTGAGTGGGGATGGCTAGATCTCCAAGCTTTCCTTGGTTGATCAAAATGTAGAGTATGCTTACAACAAAGATTAATGTTAGAAGCATTATGATCATGATCATTAGGGTGTTTAATGTATGTTACTACATTGTTAATGATTAATCTAAATGTATGCAAGAAGGTGGAGAAGATGTGTTTTGAAGTGGTGAAGAAATGAGAAGGGAACTTGTGATCTTCATCATGAAGGCTTCCTATCAATGGAAGATCATTTAGAAGTAGTTATTCATATCCATTAGACATTTGTGTCATGGATCATTATTGTAAAACATCATTGCATCATCACAACACTTTCACCAAACTAGATTAGATGGTTTATGTGTTTGTGCCATAAAACACAAGGTTTGTTATGTTGGGTCATAAAACATAATGGGAGTGGTTGTACCCTTGAAAAGAACTCGACATCTAGCTTAGTGTCAGAAATATTGTATAGGAAACGTTAGGTTGGTTCTACCTCGAACTAGAACCCGATATTTAGCTTTGTACCGGAAAAAGTGTAAGCGACGGTTGTAAGGTTTTCTCCGCCGAGAAGGGAGCTTGTTGATTTAGTGAAGTAACTTTTGAGTTGGGTATTCGGGGAGTGGAGTAGGGCGAAGAGGAGATCCGTGACCGAACCACTATAAATCATCGTGTTCGGTTTGCACTTTCCTTTCTTTATCTCTTTACTTTTATAGTTGCACTATACTATTGCTTGTGATGTGGTTTGATGTTGATGCTTGTGTGACAACTTGGTTTACTATGATTTATATTAGTCACAAACAATAATTGGTACTTTCATATTATAACATGTTTCATAAACGATTTGATACAAAAGATCTAACGATTTTAAACGGCAACGTATTCACCCCCCCCCCCTCTACGTTTTCACAATTGGCATCAGAGCCACGTAGCTCTTATTTTCAAAACAAATAGTTTTTAAAATAGAGTACGATCCATGTATCAAATTACCATTGAAGCGAAAAGTAATATGAAAAATGCTTTGCTAATTATACTTAGAAATATGATTTTAAAGGAGTGTTTGGGATAACTATAAATTTAGTTGAAAAATCACCTCCGTAAATGTTTAAGATAAGTTACATAAGTAGATATGTTTTTAAATATGTGTATTATATGTTTACTATCAAATCTAGTAAGTCACACACGTTTTCTCTATGTCAAATACTAGTTTTGGTGAATCTGTCTCAGAGGACCATGGAACCAAATTTTATAAAGGGCGGAACCCTAAATTTGGTTCCTTGGAATCCGTCTGCACAGTATGCAGTTTTTTGGCCAACTTCAAAAAATCATAACTAATTAACCGTAATTTCGTACAAGTCGATCCTGAGTCTACTTTCATTTAAAAATACTCTCATGGCCTGAGTCTAATTTTAAATTAGTGAAATAGACCAAATACTACAGTATGTCTAAGATATTAAGTTTCGATTTAACATAAAAACTCAAAATTTTAAATCAAACAATTTAAGTTGGTATTCTTAGAACTTTGATACAACTTCTTTTGAAACTAAATAATTTGGTAATATGTTTAAAGGAAACTAATCAAGCTTGGTATACATCGTCATATTTAAACGCTAAATGACGAAAAGTGTTTTTCTTATTATACTATGCTAAATGACCACTTGTTTATGTTGTTTGCATATATGTTGCTTGCTTATTTTCAAATTGTTGTTTTCACTTGTTTGTTTGCATAATATAAGTGTCAATCTTGCCATGTTATTTATTCGCTTGCTTGACGATTTCTTGTTTATGTACAATAGGACATTTCCTAGATTTTGTGCACTAAGTTAGAAAATTGTTTTACCATCACTTATAGACTTAGATCACTTCCTTTGCATAGGTTATACTAACATCTCGCATAAATTATGAAATGTTAACTCACTTAGCAATGAGTACTAAGTAAATTAGTCAAGTACTTTGAAAAATGAAGGTTTTAAGGAGTGTTTGGTACAAGACGAAAACAATGATGTATGATACTATTTGGTTGTTTTTATTTCGTAGGATGATAAACTAACTTTAAATATTGATGTATGCTAACTGGTTCATGCAGGGGGATAGCACACGGGTGTTATCAAATTTTACCCATTTTCACTTATATGTGAAAATCGTTAGCCCTTGTTCAAAATTAATGCTCCACTATGTTTGTGTATGCGTTATTGACTGTTCCTAACTAGAAATAGTTAATGCCATATGTTTTAAGAAAAATTTCAGGTTTCAGAAAAGTCCCCGGATGTTAAAAAATGGGTCTGTGAAGATTTCTGGTCACCACGGATCAGACGGCAGCAAATTGTTGGTTCCATCTGTTGTAAGTTTTGGTGCCGCCAAACCCGTACAGGCGGACCATACGGCACCATTATTTTGGTTCCGCCTGTGTAAAAAATTGGTGTCGTGGATTCTACAGGTAAGTTGTTTAATTTTACTAAATCCCGCAATCTAATTTACCAAATTTCGTTTCAAGGATAGTTGTTAATGCATATCTTTCATATCTCATTAAACACATCCTCAATGGATTAACTTAGTATGTTTGACATGATCTTAGACACTTCCATCTCATTAGAAACTACCATCTTTGTATGGATTAATCTCAAATAAGCCACTTAAGAAAACCACTAGGATTAGCATTCGATCTTGTTGCTTCATTAACTTGAATTCTTCATCCTCAGACTCGTTACCTCTCAACATCTCATCACCCATTCAAGATGTGAACTTTCTAAACTTAAGTACTCCAACTCCAACACCAAAATCACCCACCATTATGACTACTTCACAACCATCCAAAGCACCTTCACTACCAAGGTCTCCAAAACTTGTACTTTGTGCAACACCACCAACATCTCCTCACCCGTTTGCGGATGACTTAGATGACTTACCGAGACTAACAAATCTGGACTCATTATTTGCAAAGATATCATACACAAGTCTAACATATGACTATAGATATTGTTTTGTATCTACATGTATTGCCTCACTTGGTTAACATGAAAATAATGTGTCATCCTTCAAGACGATAAGTATTTACATCGAGTCATAACTCACACGTATGTTAAAGACATATTATCAAGTCTTGTTATTCTTGAGTTCAATCTAAGCTTTATAATCTCAACAAATTAGGATTGAAAACTTAAGTATTTCATCTGAAATATTCAAGTATATGCGACTTACGATTGTAGTCATTAAGAGTCATATCCGAAAATTAACACCCAAGTATTTTAACAACACATGTTGAAACACTAATCCTAAAATGAATCAAACACTTATCTAAAACAAACAACCCACTGTGCCACTTATCCCTCTTTGACACCTACTATCCCTCTTCCATCATTTGGCACCATTAAGCCTGTTGCTCATGAACTTACAAGAGCATCCTTTAAACCAAACGTGCCCTTTCAAGGTGAACCTATACCTCAGCCCTAAGCTTCATAGCCATGACCAAAAATTCGAGCACTTCACCCACTAGTTGTAGCAACCAATGAACCATAAGAATTAGTATCCGTACTTTTTGTCTTTAACATCTATAGACAAATAATAAACCTAAGTACTCCCATAGCACAACAAACCCCTACATCACCACATCCTTATTTAGACACACTAGAAGACCTACCATCTAGATCAACCAATCCACCATCCTTACCATCATTTGAATTCGTTGAGTATATTGCTCAAAAAGCCCTTGTGTCCAACACTTATACTGAATCAAATGCACGTTTGAACAAACTCAACCATCCTTTCCCACATATGAGGACTTAGATAATCCATTATGGCTAGAACCTCAACTATCAAATAAGCATGGTGCTCTTGGCAATTGTTGTCAATTTCCACTAGGTATAAGTAGTAATACCTTCACAAATTATCAAAGTATTAGTAATACTTTGTCGTTAAACTTCTGCATAAATTTCGTTAAACCTCAAATAAACATTTTAAAATGAAATCTCAAAGCCAACATCATACACCCCAAGCAACAATGAATCTTGAGGAGTATACATAAGAAACTTGAGTGAATTCCTCTTGTCATCATCTAGTGAATATAATCTTGAGACCAAGTTTATTTAGATGGGACTATCCGATTCAAACACTTTGGCTTCATATCTTCTATTAGGATTTAGAAAATCCATTTGTTAAAGTGTCGGTCACCTCAAGTATATGTATTCGTTAGAAAGCTCGTAGTCATAGTCAAGTTATGTTAATAAGTAGTTAGTTAAGTAACACCGTGGAGGACGGACGAGTCTTTACCCACTGTATGCCTGATCCACAGCCCGTAGGAGGCGTGTCTTGTAAGAAACTATAAATACCCTCTACCTCCTAAGGTAGAGGGTGGGAGCTTCAATATCATTTTTCTTTGATTCATCAAGTTCCCAAATCTCTCTACTTTCTCTCTCTAAAACTTCACCCATACGCCTACTTATGTTATGATATGATGTGTTTGTGAAATCTAATATGTTACAAATGGTATCAAGAGCCATGTTTTGATCACTCATCGTTCATGTTCTTGGATTTCTAGTGGATTTCATAAGGTTTTTGGGTTTGAATGAGTTTAGAGTAGTTTGCACCATTTGGATCATTTCTAGTGTTAAAGTTTGGATTTTGATTGTACTTTTGTGTTTAGAATCATCATAAGTGTTTAGGTTTTGATTTGTAAGGCTTTAATCATCGTGGTTGGGGTTTTTTTGGATTGAAAAGTGGTGGTTTTTGAATATTGGTACAAAGCGAGTTGAGTCTCGCTGTGATATTCTTGCTTGCGAGTTGTCTTGTTTTGTGAAGCGAGTTGTACCTTAAGCGAGTTGTCGCTTAAGTGAGTTATCTTGGAAGCGAGTTGTCAGCTTATGCGAGTTGTCACTTAAGCGAGTTGTGTCCTAAGCGAGTTGTTGTAGAAGCGTGTTGGGTTTTATGCGACTTGACTATTAAGCGAGTTGTCTCTTTATGCGACTTGTCTATTAAGCGAGTTGTCTTCAAAGCGATTTGATCAGGGTGCGACTTGTCAAGTATACTACTTGTCTATTGAGACTTGTCATTTCGTCGTGTTACATTTTACGATTTTTCTTTTGATTTAGTAAAATCCCGTGAAAGAATCTATTTCCCAGTTTAATCAAAGAATTATAAAATCCTGTAGAATCTGTAATCATGTCTACTAACGTGCCTACAATAATCTCTTCTGTAGTTGAGGACGTTCAAGCTGCAGGATAAGATACTCGTCCACCCATGTTAGACAGAACTGATTATGAGTCATGGGCTCAACGAATTAGATTGTACAGCTTGGGTAAGGAAAATGGGGTTAACATTCTCAAATCAATTAATGAAGGACCGTACCAAGTTGAGACTACCAGAGACATACTTGAAACTGCTGCTGATGGCTCAGTAACATTAGGATTGGATAAACCAAAGACATATGATGAACTTACTGATAAGGAGAAAAAGAGATACGATGCTGATATTAGGGCCTCAAACATTGTACTTCAGGGTCTACCAAAGGACATCTACAAGTTAATCAATCACAACACTGAAGCAAAAGTTGTTTGGGACAATGTCAAGATGCTTCTCTCCGGTTCAGAATTAACTAAAGAAGATAGAGAGTCTCAACTGTATGATGATTTTGAGAACTTTATAATGAACCCAGGGGAAAATGTCACTGAATACTACGTGAGGTTCCACAAGCTTGTGAATGAGATGAGGAATATCAAAATGACCATGCCAAATATTCTGCTCAATTCAAAGTTTGTGAACAACATGAATCCCGAATGGCACAAATTTGTCACTTCAGTCAAGCTAACCAAAGGTTTGAGGCACACTAACTATGAGAAATTGTATGCATACTTGCTTCAGAATGAGAAACATGCTATGTTTGAACGAATGATCCTGGAAAAGTTCAAAACCAATTATGGTGATGCAAGCTCGTCGAATGATTCAACTGCATTCTACACAACTATAGGAATAACCACCAAAGCATCTCAAGTGATACCAACTGGTAATGGTAATCACAAACTCATTCCAGATCCAGGGTATAAGCCTCCAGATTCAGACACATTCATGGAACATCTTGTTAATCAATTGGCTTTAATGGTCAAGCAGAACTTGAACCTCACCCCACACACCAACAATCATAGCAGAACTGCATCCAATCTTCACAATCATGCTACGGTTAAAGACGAAAAGGTAGTGGTGCAAAATGTGCAAGGAAGACAGAATGCATACCTTCCACATAATGAGCAAGGGAATGTTGGTGCTGGATATGGGAATGCTGGTGCTAGTTATGGGAATGCTGGTGATGGTGGTGGATATATGGGTAATCAGAATCATGGAAGGAACATGTCTCAGGGTCAATTAAAGCCCATTAAATGCTACAACTGTGGTGGAGAAGGACACATCGCAAGGAATTGTACTCTTCCAAACGTCCACAAAATGCAGAGTACTTCAGGGACAAGATGCTACTGGTGCAAGCTCAAGACAGTGTAGCTATGTTGAATGAGGAAGAATTGGTATTTCTTGCTGAAGGAAATGCCAGAACTTATGATACTGATGTGGATGAACAGCCAGTGCAGGGTATGGGTCAGAACAATCCCAATGCATTTCAAGTCGTAGACTGTGATGCATTTGATTTAGATGTTGATGATGAACCAACTGCCTAGTCCATCTTCATGGCTAATATCTCACCAATGGTAACTCCAAGGGCTTCTTCACCAAAACAGACCACTTCTTCTAGGGAATCTATCATTTCAGAGGTATTGAAACTATACGATGAGGTTGATGTGCAAAAGACGCATGACAAAGTACAATCAACTGAAATTATTGAATCAGATATTGAAAATATGGGTAATAGCAATGTTGTCCCATATGATCAATATGTGAAACAAAATGAAAGTGAAATTGTACCAGGTAATGCATCTTCTGCAGTCAATGATGACTATGTTTTTGATGAATTCATTGCATGTGCCCCTGATGATTCTATTACCTCTGAACTAAATACCTATAAAGAACAAGTTTCCATATATGAACAGCGTGCTAAATTTGAATTGACCACCCGTGAGCAGGAGATGGATAACCAAATACGTACGGTTATCAGAAAATTTCGTTATAGAGAAGAAACGTTAAAACAAGAGTTAAACTCCTTACAAGAAAAGCTCAATAAAACTGTTAAGCAAAAGCAAGAACTTCAAGAAAGTGTGAAAGTGCTTAAACAAGAATTTTCTGCTAAGGAATCAAAACTTTTAAATGACTTTTCCAACCTAAAGACTTTGAAAAACAAACTTGAAAACAAATTGTACGTACAAGGGAATACCATTCAGACTGCTCACATGATGACTAAGCACAGAGTCTTAAGCGTTAAGCATAGTATTCCTCTTGTTGATGAACCAAATCCTGAGATTGGTAAGAAAGCAAAAGCTGCTCAAAAAGTAATCTATGATGGTAACGAAATTCTTAAACCTAGACAAATGCCTACACATGTTGAGTGCACTGAGGAGGATTGAGAATTGGAAGAAGTCAAGAGAGTGAAATCTGATAAGAAATTAAATGATCCTTGGTGTATCAAGTATAACATAAAATCTAAACCCCATGATTACACTAAGGAAAATTGGATTGCCTTAAACAAGTTTAGACCTCAAACACAATTAACACTGATCGGTGCAAAACCGTCAAGTTTTCTCACGCAGGCTAGCCACTTGTGAATGACCAGCCGTAAGGAACTTAAAACAACTCAAACACCAATTGCAATTTAGATCAGGAGAATACAGTGGATTCCCGGGTCGTTAAGTCCCACGGAGGATGACTGGTGTTTAACACAATCAGATGTCGAATAACCACTAAGGATAGTGGTCAGTAAGGATTTTTGATGGATAATTACCTAAAGAAAAGATTAACAAATTACAGCGACTTAAATGCAAATTAAAGGAAATAAAAGATAAAATATATTAAATAAACGCTATCACTATTTTTACAATGATGTTTTTGATTTTATGTTTTTATAAAACTTAATTTAAAAACTACGTGACGTACAAATAAAAACGTGAAACTTACACAATATTAATCCTAAAAATATGAAAATGATATTTTTACAAACCTAATGATATAAGAAAATTTTAAGAAAAAGAAAATTATTTTTATAACTATTTAATTAATTATTATTAATTAAAAACTATTTTCAACTATTAAATTATAACCTAAATTACAAGAAAATAGGAAATAAACCTAGAAAAATAAAATTATGACTTGGAAAAATCTAAAATACCAAAAAAGAATTTTCAAAACTATTTTTATATTTTTCTGATTATTTTTCTATTTTTTATGGATTTTAAACTATTTAAAACTAATTAAATTACTAAAAATTACGAAATAAACTATGAAAAATCTGGAAAATTACTTTTTTTACTTTTTATATTTATCTAAACTTAATAAAAATGAAAAATTATTTTTTTGGACTTTTTCTGATTTAATTGTATTAAAAGCTATTTAAAATTACCTAAAAACTGTTTTAAATTAAGAAAAAAAGCAAACAGTTATGAAAAATTATGAAAATTTCAGGAAAACTCTAAAATAATATTAGGAATCTAAGAAAATTAGAAAAACAAGTGCTTATGTGGAGGAATTAGGAACTGCTATCCAAGTGCTTATGAATAAGCACTTTAAAATAAGCAATAAGCTACCAACCAACACCAAACTGATACAGAAGCTAAATAATGATAAAAGAACTTAAAAGAAACAAGTCTCAACTGCTCTTAACCTCTGATTGCAAGTATAACAGATTATGATGATTTGAGATGATAGGCTAAAAACAGTATGAGGCTACCAGATTTAAGCATATGAATAAGCACATGAATAAGCTAGAAACATGAAACAAAGACTTGTATCCTACACTAGACCTGGGGGACTATGTTTAAACCAAAAACCAAGCTTGGACAAGCTCTAATGAACCCTGTGTAAGCTGCACAAAACTGAGAAAAACTCAGCATAAGCTGAGCTTATGAACAGGGGAATTAGGACCAAGTAGAGAAGCTGTTTTGAAGCTTCTAAAAAATTTGCAAAATTATAAAAAAATGGTAATAACAAAATAGACCAGCTAAACTTCTTGCACCTACAATTTCATGTAATTTGGCTCAAAATGAGCTCATGAAAATTATTTCTAGATGGGCTCAAAACCACTTTTCCAAGATTTGACTTTTAAGACAGAAGTGAGATGTTGCTAAAGTGAACTTTGATTCCAATTTTAGGACTGATAATGATGTAATATGATGTAATTACACTAATGCAAGCTATGTTTATTGAATCTTGACACAAAACAAGAGATTGCAAATCCAAAATCACAACAGATTAAGCAGTGAGACAGATTTTGATGATGTTTGACTTTTTGAACTAGCAGGCACAAAATAATGACTCAAATGAACACAACTAGACTAAACAATCATGAACCAAAAAGTTTTAACTCTTGAACACACCTTAAGTACAGTTTAAGCTATAAACCAAACACCCTTTTACACTACTGATTAGCAAATGAGACTAGGCTAACTACTGTTTAAGCTAATAAAACTGATTAATCTGAGTTTACTTGCACTAAACACAACTAATTAGACATGTTTTAACCACTTAAAACTACTATAACAGAACCCATACTACACTAAT